>JALBCR010000863.1:0-100000 GCA_030710515.1 Abscondita cerata | reverse complement strand
TACTAAAACAATTGTTACTACAATTGAAACTCGAACTAAATTCTATTTTACGCTATATTATTTGAGGTAGAAGTGAAATAAATCTTTCTGATTCACATTATTGCAAGTAAAAACTACATTTTAGATGCTTTATAAGTTTTTTTGGTTTATTTATCCCTATAATTAAATATAAGTACACTCTCAAAAATAAATATTTATTAAAATAAAAGTGAAGGATGTGGAAAAATAGAATGTAATTTGAACGGGACTTCCATTATTAAACAATGTTTGTTGACAACAGTGCCTGGTAAACAATCTATATGCAAGATTCGTAATAAAAAAGTAAAACCACATGCTTTTATCTATTGTAGTAACTGTTTCTATTTGCAAAAATTAGTACTGACGTAGATAAAATAATGTGTGTGAAGGGCTTTTATGCATTTATTTTGTGGTATTTTCCCATCAATAGAAAAAAACGTATATATTAATTTACAAACAAATTGTTTATTCATATTTTGTAGGTTTAATATATTATCAAGTTAACGTTTTTTTTTAATTCGTGGATGGCATCTACATTGATTTTATTCAAAACCATAGTAAATAAATTGTTTTAATTTCAGATAAATTTAAATTCATTTCGTACAGGACAAAAAGTTTGCGTATGTATAACAAAAATGAATAAAAAATAGTGCAATTTGTTAAAATAGATTATTTATAAAATTTTTAAAAACTTACTAATTTGTAACTTGACGACTTTTGGTTTAAGAAAGATGCTGTAGATTTTTAGTTTAAGAAACGCAAAACAATTACTGTATTATGTATAAACTAGTAACCAAACCCATTTGAAAATGGGCCTAATCTAGACAAACCTGAAATTAAAGACGTGAGGTCACTACTCCAGATCAGAGTTCAAAGGTCAGGTCAACTTGTGATCAGCGCCTGGACCTCCTGAACTATTTGACGTATCGATCTCCGAAATCGGTTCAGTGGTTTCGGAGGAGAAGACGAACATACAGACACACACGCAGACAAACCGGGCCACGATTTTATGTGTGTAGATTATCCAGTGGTAATAATTTAATTACGTTGTTATTCTTTAGGTCCCGAAATACTAATCAATTGATACTTTCAACTTAAAGACATAAATAGGTATAAATAACATATATTCTGAATGGAACCCCACGCCCCCATTTTTTAGCACATTAGTACTTTTATATGAATTTATTGTGTCAAAATTATCTGTTGTGTGAAAATCTAGGTGAATACTTTAATCCTAATAAAACAATTCTAACAAGTCTAATTTACATTTCTTGGATAAACAAATATTATTCAGAGTATGCATCATGATTCAACAAGAAAATGTATCGATTGTACAGAACACAAAATGTTATCAATCATACATATTTTTGGGAACGTTCCAAATAGATTTCACTCTGCTACTTCATAAGAAAAAATTATTCACGTTAGACAAAATTTTACTTTTTCTTTATTGTTTTGGTGTTTTTTTACTTCAACATGGACGCAAAATAAGATAATTCAAATCTGACAAAAGGCCTGAAAATGTATAATCGAGACTTTACTTTTTATACAGGGTGGTCACCGGGAACCGCCGCGATGTTTAAAGAAAAATTCTGAAAATTTGCGAACATACCAAAGTCGATGCAGGCACTAAAATAGTTTAAAAAAGGCAGAACTTCCGATTTTACCGAAAGAACGTATCAACTTGTTTATTTTAAATGGAACACCCTATATATTACTACATTTTTAGATTCTACGTCTAATTCTAGCCATATTTTATGTATCATATCACATGCCTCACCTCAATCGTTTCTGACTTATTTAATCTTTTATGTCAAAATTGACGTTTGCAGACCAAAATCTAATTTGAATTATTAACTATTGAAAAACATTTTTTACTTGGTTTGTGTATTTTTTATTTTAAGGTCCGTTTAAACAAAGTATTTGTGCAAAATTTAAATTATAGGGTTGTGGTATCAAAATAGTAGTTTTGAAAGTCGTCAAAGGTAAATTTTTTCTAATGGAACATACCGATATTTATATTTTTATCTCATTCGTGGTTCAAAAGTTTGTATCGGTAGCAAGTTGATATATAATTCCGATAAAACCGGAAGTTCTGCCATTTTTAAAATATTTTAGTTGATCGACTTTAGTATGTTCGTAAATTTTCAGAATTTTCCTACGTACAGTTTTTCCATAAACAATCGCGGCTGTTCACGGTGAACCACCCTGTATACCTAGTTCAACTTAGCAACATAATCAGAACCAAAACAAAATTATTTTTTATATTAAAAAAATTTTAAAATTACGTTTTTTGTAAATAATTTTGGATATATTGAGTATAAAAAAGGCACGATTTAGATAACTTTCATCAATTTTGCGCCCCTGAAAATCTATAAAAGCGAGCTACAATTTTTATAATTTTATCAGAAAATATATTTAAACATTGGTTTTTATTTTGTCGGCTTTTTTAACTAAAACAAACAAGTCCACAGTATTACAATTTTCTTAAAGCCTACAACAGATTTATTGATTTTTTTACACAAATATTGATTTTTATTCCAGTTGAGTAGTCAAAGTAATCCTGATAATTGTTTACAAAACGCAAGTTAAACCATATAATAATGTTGCCCAATTTATTAGATTTCAATCGTTTTGTCATATTTGAATCCTCCTTGTTTCTTCCTATTTTATACATCCTGATCACAAATTGGGACACGACCCTAATTTTAGCTCTATTTGTTACCTATACAATCATGAAATTTAAAATTTTGATGACTTCGCGTGAGGAAACTAAAATAGTCCCGATATTTTTTTAACTCTGTATAAGATGAAAACGCCAACTTTTACCATTACTACCACCGAATTCAGACAGTAAAACAGAAATTGTAAGTGAGACACCGCAGCATACATTTTAACGTCAAACTGAGACTCACCGCTGTATATTTATTATACTGTGGTTACGCTTCATTCATTCTAAGATAAGCGTGAATAATTCTTAGATAATCTCAAATAATTGGGTAAACTTAATGGTCCTTGATGATTATTATTCATAAGATTTTGTGTTTGAAAATTTCAAACCTTTCGTACGAATCAAGTTGGTTCTTATTATCTACTTTTAATTATAATTATCTATTCTTTGATTGGTAAAAATTCATGCTGTGGCGATGCGTCATACGTAGAATTTAATTCTTAAACTGTTACTTTTGTGATAATGCAAAAGATTTTTTAAAACATAAGAATATGTAAAATGCCTTAAAAAATGTTACTGTTAAATAAAAGCAATTATTCAACACATATTTTTGAAAATAATTAAACGTTAGTTTACCTACTTTAAGATAACATAAACGATGGTAATAAAATTTGTACAAATGTTACATTCCAATTTGTTTCAGAAACATTTTACAAATAACAAAATCAATAATAAATGAATTAGTAACCGAAAATTACGCTTTCTCCCAAACTTTCAAGTTCAACGTAATTTATAAAGTTCTAAATATTAATTTAACTTTTTGTAGTTTAAGACATAAGTTTATGATTGAACATTTCTTGTATTACTTAAAATACGACTAATGTAATTTTGATGTCAGTTTAACATTGCACAAAAAATTATTTTCATGTAATCACTGCAGTGTTGAGCGTAAATAAACTTGTTAATAAAGTACATTTGTATGTTATAATAAAGTAAAAATAGAAAACTTGTAAAGTAATATGTTTTAAAAAACAATAATCTATTTTTAATGTGACATAAATTTTTCGAAATGATTGTGAGATTCTTTTTTCGTTTCGAATCGATCTAATTTTTATCTACGTATCTAAACAGATTAAAGTTTGCATTTAATTTCCTCAATTAAAAATAACATTTTATATTAAACCGTTTTTTTCATAAACCTCCCTATCTGTTGTTTTAAAGGGTGAAGTTTTATTATGGCAAAATATTTTTTAAATAATAAAGGTTACATTTGTGGTCAATTAAGTTCATTTGATTAACACAAACTATTAACCCAAAAATAAAATAAGATACATAATCGTCTATTTGTCTACTAGAATCTATTTTTGTTGATTTAAAGTAATTTTCATTAAGTGGCAACATAAAGTAGATAGCTTTGTGTTTTTTGTAATTTGGGGGCTTATGCTAGAATAACTGCAAATTATTATTTATAACAACAAAAAAACCAAACAAGAAGTAATTGTTTACATATTAGAATCAGATTTTATCAAAAATATTTTGCATTTCGCCCTGATTTTGGCTTATTTATCCTAAAATTAATTGAGTGGTTGCTGTTCTACTGTAGTGGATAAAGTAGTACTTTACATGCTTTTAGAATTTAAAGACAAAAATTGAGCAATTTTATTAATGTCAAGTATAGAAAACTTTAATCCATAATGTAAGAAGGTTTCATATCTTCATCGAAAATTCTAGAGTCGAGCATCATCAAAATTTCCAATTTAACTCAATTTACTTAAACCAAAAATAGGTATTTGTACTTAAATCTTTAAGAATCAAACAAGAATCAAACAAGGTGATGGTGTATATCTCATAGTTATGTTAGTCATTGTTTTAATATTGTTCCATTTTAGGTAAATTCTGATATTTTGATTATAAATAAATAGCACTTGAATATTGGAAGCCAAATTTTTAATTGAAATTTTTATTGCCTAAACATACGTTTTTTTTTTATGATTACGTTTTGGCTTCGATACCTTTATCAAGTCTCGTAACCATAAGCTATAAATTTCGTATAAGCACTATAAACTAAAGTAGAAAATAATAAACAAATATATACTTATTTCATTAATTTGTAAGATTTTTAGGGAATAACGACCTGCAAGTTACGACCAAAAATACTCCCTCCAACTATACTCATTTCTAGTACAAACGAATTACTTGTTCGTCGTCGTTAAAAGTTTATCGTATTGAAAATGTTTTATTTGTAGACATTAATTAATTATCGGTTATGTTGACCAAATGTTGGCAATAAAGAAGTACATGGTGTATTTAATCGTTCCTCGCCGATACTAAAAAAAACGCTCACAATTGGAAAGATTCTCGAACTCAAGTAACATAAGGTGACCTTGAAGAATTCGTGTTACCAATTGTAGGGATGGTATGTAAATGGTGTTTTATTAATTATTCCATTGCAAGTATGTGGATCTGCTTTATAATTGAAGTGCTTATGCTGTTTACCGATATAAATAATTTCTAACATAGCTGATTCCACATCCAAGATCATCGGACTGTCATGGGAAGGAAAAATGAATTGGGTTTTTAATGCTGTGGTTAAATTGTTGTTATCGTTACTTTAACCCAAATGTACGGTTATTAATTTTTTTTAAGATATTGTTTTGTTTGCCCAATATAGCAGTCTGAGCAATTTATGCAATTAATTTTGTACACTACATGGAGCCTATTAATGTTCGGTACTTTGTTGTTTAGTCGTATTTAAAATTGATTAAAAATTGGGTTTTGATTGTATAGGGTGGTTATTGAACTATTTTTTAGAACCATTGTTAAAATACTAGTAAGATCAGCGACAGTGATTTTTTATGGAAGAAGTAGTGATATCTATGGTGTTACATAGTATGTTCTATACTCAGTATACTATTGACGCGGAGTAATAAACCTGTCAGAATTATCGAATCTCCCGTATTGCAGTGGCGTAGGTACGTGATACGTTTGGAAAATCATATTTTTAGTAGGTAAATATATTATAATAGTAAAATCTACCTTGATATGAATTATGATGTGGTTATATGTTATTTATTTTATTTGTATAGTAGATCACATTACAAATTTTACTTACGTATTATATACCATTATTTTTGTATCTTGGTATAATACCCACATCTACGGCTATGATTCTCGTTTCGTCAGTACCTGGGCTGATGGCAACGTGTTTACACAGGTTAAACTATTGTTCTCAGACCCTAGATGGGTCGATATGCTGCAAGAGCGGCACAATGATCGTATTTTAGTTAGAATTCATTGGTTTTTACTTAACCGTAGAAGTACCGCTTTCACAAGAAAATAAAGAATTATTTCAAGCAATTATGATTTATTACTCCGCGCCAATAGTATACAGACTATAATTTCTAAATAGCATTTTATTTATTAATGTGTCAGAGTAGTTTATTACTAGGCTACATACAGTGTGGGGCATATGTCAGTTTCCCTATTAATGGAATAAATGTCAGAATAACAAAAATTACAAGGAAGAAAACAAATTTATTACATGAACTTTATTCACATGTTACTTTGAAAATGTTTAAAATGATTGTCTGTACACTTAATATAACGGCTTAAAACTGAATCACAAATTTTCAACAATAAAGATATATATTCATTGGCGACGTCAAATGGATGTTGAATGCTCCTTCACAATATCCCATAGTATAAAACCCCATGAGGTTAAGTCAGATGAGCGAACAGGCCATTCGATTGTGCCAGGGCGACCACCCCACTCGTTACTTTAAAATTTTAAAAACTCTCGGATTTCAATACCAAGTTGCCGTAATTGCGTATTGTAAACTGGAAACCTTTTTCCTCAACATTTCTACGTAACTATCTGAGGTAACGGTTCTAACAAACAAATAAAAACTTGTCAGTTCAGTACTCGAAATGCATCCCTACACCATTACACCAGGCACATTAAGTTCTTCTTGGATTAAAAGATGATAATTTACACAAGTATACTCAGTTATGACAATTAACAAGACGAATGAGTTTGAAATTTCCCTCATTGGTTTACAAAATTGAACGCTGTCTCACTTTCTCACAAAATTCCAATGGTCTATCGGCATCATCCTCATGGAGCGTTTGGAGTAAGGATGGACGATATGGTTTGAATTTTAATTAATTAATATTCTTTGCGCGCTTCTTTGTGTAATGCTTAGTTTAGTAGATGCCTTACAAGTTGATTTGATCGTGTACGACCACACTTTGAGGCGTTAAGAATGTTTCCTGTGTTTTCAAATTTCTTATTTAGCTTCCGCTTATGTTTCCGAGTCGGTATGGACCCATCTGAGTACTTAGCACTAAACTCTTCAATTATTCTTGAAGAGTTTTCATTGTGCTTCCACCACCACTGAAGTATACAAACTCGTTGTTCGGTAGTAAACAATTTCAAAACAAACAAAACAAAATTGTTGTCACTAGCAGCTGACAACAATACACTTATTTTATACGTATTGCTGCCAACGTGACATTGCTGCCTACTTATAGATTCAAAATGTCCCATTTCATGTATTTGCTTCTCCCGCTAAGAGAAAACTGATATATGCGCCACTCTGTAGATTTATATTTTTGTATTGATTGGGGAGATAGATATTATAAATTAAATGATTTTTTTGTTGAGGAGGGCACCAAAAATCAGTGTCAGGCAAGTTTAGCAGAATCTGCACTTCTTTAGGCCTCTGTTTATTAAAAGGAAAAAGTGCACATTCTACTGCACAAAACGTTGCCTGAAGAAACGACATAGTGGTTTTTTGGTGCCCCTGCTCAACGAAGAACAAATTAATTACTGAAAACTTGTAGGAGGAAGTATCTACCTTTCACCATAATTATACTGGTTAATTAGATGTTTTTTTTTATTTTTAATGGAAGTGTTCTGGTAACTGGTTTGACCCAAAACCTTTATCGGACACATCTTTTTTCAATTTCAATTTTCAGAGTAATCGCTTAAAATTGTAATAATTTGATGCATTAAATTAGTCAAATCCTATTTAAAATGGGCTAAATATTGTTGAGAAAATTATTTTCTTTCATCAAAACATTTAACACATGCGGCTATCTATTCTTCTCAGACCATTTCAGTTTCAGTTATCTTGTTTAAGATAAATATATATAATAAATATAAACGGCTACTTTAAACAGTCGCATCAAATCAAAAGTTGACACGTGCCTATATCACAAAACAACATCTATTGATAAATACAATTATAAACATATAGCAACTAGCGCTATTACCAGTAAACCAAGTTAATTCTTATAAGTAACACAAACTAGAATTAAAATTGAACGCTTAATTTTTTCATTAATTTTTTAAAGTAGGATTAATTCGTTGTGTGGGGGGGGATTAATAACATTTAGAAGCATTTTCTTGCTTTTTTACAAAGACATTTTGACTTGAATAATTTATTTCAATTGCGCATTTGATTTGTAATGAATTGGTCTTTATTACATTTATTTTCCCAAGATTTAAAAAAAAAACAAATTTTAATTGACACTCACCGTTAAAATGATTTAAATTTCAAAAACTTGATGAATTTTTCAACCAATTTTTTATAAAATCAACAAAAAACTATGTATATAGTTTTCCAATTCCATATATTGGCCCTTCTTAAAGGAGTTAATAAACAGCCCCTCAATTAGAACGATTAAATTATACACCAAGTTTTTATTTACCGAGGTTTCATAGCCGGTCTATCGAAACGTCGTTAAAGGACCCCAATTTGTGTCCCACTATTTAAATCTTGCTTTTATAAGCACACGAATTGTAGTACAGTATTTTCTTTAAAATCAAAAATATTTATAAACCTTATTGCGGTAGAAATTATACTTTTTTCGTCACATCGACCAAATCAATAAATGAATTTCACTGCTGTCTCAAATTCTTTTTTTCGAAGTTAAAAAAATATAAAAAATGTTTTTTTCAAAAGTACGAAAGAGATGGGATCGAATAATCTTTACTGTCAACAAAAAAAACCTCACAATGTAAATATAAACAAAATTATTAAAAAAAGAAATTTTGTCGAAAAAAGTGGTTTTGGTTTTTCACTATTTACCATATTATGTGCCTACCTGACATTACCTAACTCAGGAAAAATCTTTTGTTGGGTAAACAGCTGTTAAAATGTAACGGTGAGTTTTGATAAATAAGAAATTACTGATTGTATAATAGTGACAATAATTTTATCTTTACATCAGTTTAGTAAACTTCTATTAATTCGTCTAGTAGGTTAAACTGTTTATATTTCAAAATTAATGTTCAAGAACAACAATATCCATGTTGCAGATTTTAGTCAATTCTCTAGAGAAATATTCAATTTGTTTTAAACAATAGAAACATAATTATTAAACAACAGGTAATGTCAAATCGCTACTTCTTTATCTGAATGTTTACAATGCAAATATGATTACATAACCTTACAATTCTTGGTAAAATTATTTACAAATAACGTTTAAACATTGAACTCTTTTTACTATTAGCCAATATAGGTAATTTATATTTAGATGCATGAAACTACAACAAAATTCCTACGCACAAATGCCTAAAAACGACACGCAAGGTCTTCATTAGCGGGTCGTAATAAATTTAAACATGACAATACAAATAACATTAGAATTTTATGTAGGTAATTGTTTAAGTATGTTGCAAAAGTGTGTGCAGGTAAAAGCGTACTTTTTTTTCAATAAAAAGTTACGGATTATCTTTTTACGTGATAGAAAAAAGTTCTGGTAAAAGTTGTTCTCCTTCAAACGCTTTCCACAAAATTTAGGTAAGATACAATCAAGAGCGTTGTTTTTTCGTAGGTAAAATTACCTGTCATTATGAAAGCACGCTAGATGCAGTAAGCGGTTTCGAACTCGGATTGGTTTTTAAATTGATAGTAGCGCCCTACCTGTAATGAGTACAAGGCGTGGCAGAAAACATCATTTACACCGGCCAACCGCTGACCGGTCGAAAGTAAACGCCGTTATATGGTATTAATCGGTTCTCGATACACTTCCAACCATTAACGGTCGTTATTGCTGTCTTTTTCCTAAGATTTTTTTTAACACAGAAATTATTTTTCTGCTCTAGCGGTTTCGTTCGACAAACGCAGTTTTTTTATAGATATGATTTAAGTTTGGAAAAATTCGTTTATATATATTTATGCTTTAGTAGTTTCGTTTGCAGCCTTCAAGGCTAATCTCTTTTTGATTGCTATTCGCTTAAAAGCATAAACAACTCCAAAAGAATTCGTTCCAAATTGTTACACAATAATCATACTTTACTACCTAAAAAAGTTTACCAATCAAAACGTCCTAAGCGCAATTTGTTTCTAGGTGTACTTCACATTTGTTGAAGAAGATAAATGAGGTCCTCGCTTACGGACATTATGAAAGTATGAAGGATTTATATCCAGTCTACTATTTTACTTCTATTTGCTCACTACATCAATGAAAATTATAATTCTGTATTCGCAATTAATCTTAATCTACATTTTAAAGATTGTGGTTTGATTAGATTTCGGGGAATTTGGTCAAACGGAAGTGGCGCTTTTTGAAGAGTAATTTTGGTTGTAAAATATCCTTGGTGAATAAACTATGTTTCTGATCAAATTGTACCACAATGATTATTAGAATAAATACTACTATCAATCAATCAATTGTTTTCTACAATTTAAAAATAAATGTATGTAGTATTTTTATGTACTAAACTAAGATCTTATTTGATGATAATAGTACATTATTATTAAGTTAGTTGTATAAGCAGTGTATTGTTGAATGAGATGGTGTGTGGTTAACGAGCCGAGCGAAACGAGCCCAACAATACACTACTTATACAACATATATAATATACTATTTTTCAATTACTGATTAATTTTTCGTTAAATACACAAATAAAGTCAACTCCGAAAATATTTTTCAACTCATCTGAATTCAATATTGAAATTATTACTCCACACATATGGAATATACATACACCGGGCATTGTTAAAAATCCCTGGGAATGAATCCACATGTACCTCGTACAAGTTTACCATTCTTGTTTCTTTTACGAGTTGAAATAGATGCGGATTTGGGCTGCGCAGGAAGTAGCCATAACTTTGTTTTTTTTAATTACACAGCTTCATGATTTAAGAAAAATTTTCGATATATTTTTTTTGAATTTAGGTGAAGTTGAAAAAACAAAATTAGGATCAATAAAGACAAAAAAAGCAAAGGAAGAATTACCATCTCACCGAACATTAAAGCTTCATCCTTCAGCTACTACACACCGCAAACAATGACGTCTTAGAATTCATACATCAAACAAATGCATGAAGATCGTTGTTTATAAAAAGGTACACAACATCTTCAATAGTTCATTTAAATTATTAATACTTATTAACCAAAAAAATACGTTAAAAAATTAGCCCCATGATGCCTAAATGTGGCCTAAAACTAAAACAGAAGATTATCTCATATCTTGTCTTCTAGTAAAAAAGGTCCGTTATTAACACTTCGGAAACAAAACTAAAAGTTTTGTAATAATATTTGTTCCTCTAAGTCAAACGGTAAATTAAGTCTTATTACTAAACTTATAGTTTAATAGATAAATGTAAATTTCAAAAACTTGTGCTAGTTTTTTGATGTCAAAATTGGCATAAAAATAAATCATTTACATTTCATATTTTCCTCCTCTAACTTCAAAATAAGCACATTTTTAAATTCATAGTCGAACCAAAATTCAATTTTTATTTAAGTTGGGATGTTCCATTATTTACTTATTGCAACGATTTTCTAAAATCTAACTTCAAACAAATCTTCAAAACTTACTGATTCACATATTCTTCTCAAAACAACACTTTTTATACAAAAGTTTATTTATACTATTTGAAAAAACAAAATGAGGTTACGTTGCGATCATTTTTGTACAACCTATAAAACTAAAACTAAAAATTTTCCTTGTAGCTATTCAAACAAAACCAGTAGAGGATCATCCAACAACACTATTTGGTAAGACTGTTCAACGATCAAATGATAAATGAAACTAGATAATGGTTTTCGAATTTTAGAAGCGGTTTATGTTAGTGTCACTTATGTTAGTAAGAATACTGATATTTCAATGCGTTCTGGGCATGGTAATCTTTAGAAGTTAAAGTAACCATAAGTGTTTCAAGCCACTCGGAGTATTTGCTAACAACAATATTAATCCTGAAGAATTCAATCGTGCGTTTAGTTTTTTGATACGGTGTCAGCAGGTGTAATTTGAAACGATTCAAAATTTATATGTAATTCTTTGTAGGGGTCGTGACTCATTGTTGTAAGTAGGCAGTTTTGTAGGAATAAACGAACCCATTTTGACCATTTTTGTTAATGACCTACATCAGTTTTAAGTATCAATCTTAACTACCGTTCAAAAGTTCTGGGCACAGTTATTTCGACAGTTGAGGAAGATAAGACAGATAATCAGAAAATGATCAATAGATAAGTCACAAAACAGGAAAAAAAAGAACAATAGAATGGAATAGGACAGGTAAATCTACAAAAACTCAATAGCCAAGTGGTAATCTAAATTGACGGAAAGTTTTTGAAAATATTAATTTGAAAAATTAAACTTGATTGAGGTTATGGCCGAAAATGTAAATTGTCAATTAAAAAGTAAATGTGAATAATTTGAAAAACTTTGAATGGAAGAAGAAAAATATTTGAATAAAATGGAAAACTATCATAACAAATAATAAATTGGAATAATACCAGGAGGTGAACAAGATCGAGAAAAAGAGGGACAAATAAGTTGAAATAAGGAAATAAAAAGCAAATGGGAAGAATGTAGGACATAAATAAAAATATGAATAAAATAATAGTTAAAAACTACGAATAATAAATAATGTAAAGTAATTGCATTAATGAAAAGACGATATTAAAATTAATATTGAAGAAAAACAAAAAACAATAATTAAGTACTATAAAATGGAGGAAGAAAATGAGAATTTGTATAAAAATATGTATATGAAAGAAGAAGAAAAAAAGAAAGTAGGTAAAATAATTTAAAATTTAAGTTAAATGATCAATGCAAACCGTTAAAATGCAGAAAAAAGATAAAATAATGGTATAAAATGCAATTAAAAAAAAAGAAGTAAGAAAGTATAAAGATAAAAATCGTAAAATTTAATAATGTTGATTAAAATTTAGATATGATAATTGTATGAATGATAGACAGTGAAGGAACAATAGAAATTATATAAATAGTAATAATTAGCACAAACAATCGAGAAAGACTTTAAGCTGCTCCTTTTTTCCTTTGAATAAAGTAACATTTTAAAAATCTTTAACGCTAACCGCGAAATGCCACCTTCTGACAAACTTTGTCCTGTTTTCCCAAAAATTTTACCAACATTTTTAACACTGACTGAATTTTCGGATATCATTATCTCCTGTGATAGTCGATAAATGGGGCAGTGTGAAAGGAAACATCATTATTTTAGATATTTTATATCTAGATGATAAGCTGTGGAGGTCATCTGTATTTACGGCTTTTTCTAGTAGATGTAAGCCTTTTTCATTGGTTTTGTAAAAACTTACCACACTTTACGTAAACTTCAAGAACCATATTTGTTTATTTATAATTATCTTCAATTTTTCAATTTTTTTTTCAAAGTCCGATTGGTCGCTAAAGAAAAACTTTGGAAAAAATTCGCTAGTTTCTTAAGCAGATGTCTTCCGCTAATAGAGTTCAAATTCTTCATCTGTTTTCGGCCAACAAATAAACTTATTATTTTTATATTGATTAAAATATACAAAAACAGTTAACTAATTTCAATTATAGTAGATAGCACTAAGTCTAAATTTATCCCCAATTGCATTTAATGTTTTGTTCTATTGGACATGTACCAAAATAAAAATCAGTAACAATGATTTTTCTGGAACTAATAGGTTTAATTCCCACCTCGGTATTTTTTTATTAAATGATGCTCATCATTTTCTAAGACAATGTTTAATAATTTCTTAAATGAATATATTTTCATTTAAAATAATCCAAAAAATTGAATTGCATGGTATTGGTACAACCAATCTTCATGGTTGCTCCAAATGCGTTTATAAGATTCTCTACTTATCATGATTTTAGCGATCAACATAATTCTTTTAGGTATTGTAATTTATAGATTCTTCTAATTAAGTATTTTATGATTTCATCGCAGCTATCAGGAAAAATAACCGTATCCAAAATTACTAACCACTTACTAATTAAATCCCAAATATCCTTATTAAGTTGTTATTATTATTAAGTTTTCGATCACCTACTATATAGTCCTGACTTGACTCCCTCAAAATTTCATCTGTGTGCCCACATGCGACACTAGTTAGAGAACACAATTTTGCCACAAACAACGAGCTGCATATCAGCACACAGAATTGGCTGAAAACACAAGCGGCTACTTCCTATGACGAAGGTATTGGAAAATTGGTACCACGCTGCCATCAACAAATGATTCGAAACGGCAAAAGTAGCTTAATATTGTATCGCACTGTTCCATATAAAATTTTCTTGATTATCACTGTGATTCTTGTTTAACGACCAATTGGAAAAATGAACCCTCGTATTATTATCATTTCTCGTTGTTCAATTCAACAGAAAGCAACTATTATTTAGTTAAGTGATTTGGGCTAAATCTTAACATTAGCGGCTCTGGATTTGGTCAAATTTATTTCAAGAAAAGGTATTAATGACAACAAGAAAATAATTTGTAAAAATCTGTAGCTAGTCAGATAGCGGATGAGAATGAATCAACATTGGGAAAAAACTATGCGCATTTTTACCACAACATATCGAATTCCTGCTAACCAGATTAACTAATAGCCAGTGATAATTGCAGAATTACGAACGGCACCTACATAGGCTTGTTTCGCCTTGTTGAGGCTCATCAGTGTAGGGTAGCTCAAACTCAAGTATAAAAATCACAATGTTGATAAATTTACAGCCGGTATCTGACTAACTACGGATTTCTACAAATCATTTTCCATTTGTTGAATGTAGTGCACGGCACTTTCTAAACACTTGGTATTAACGACCTTACGAATTTTTTTTTTTAAAATTATATAATATTAGATGTCCGTGGCAAAAAAAGGGATAATCAAATTTTATTTAGCGAAACTGAACAAAACGTTTGAAAAAACCTTTTATGTAACAGGATCAACGCGTGTTCGTAAAGTGGTGCTTCAAAATGGTTAAAGATACCACTTTATCTTCTCTCAATTTAGCCGGTCTATAAATTTAAAAAAAACATATTTTCTCCTATTCCGGCTTTCGGAAATGTTGCAGAAGCATTTTTGACAAGAAAATAATACCAAAAAATTTAGAGAAGAAATAAAATAACCATAGCAGTCAGAAATCTTCCAAATCGTGACAAATAAATAAGTATAATTTGTTTATAAATACAGGTGTCCCACCGGGAACGCCATCGATAGATTATAGAAAAACTGTACATGGGGAATTTGAAAATTTGGTAGTACACTAACATCGACGAGGGTAGTTTCGTTAAAATATTTTCAAGATGGTGGCACTTTGTTATACCGGAAGTAAGTGTCAGTTGCTTATTTTAAATAGACATCCTATATATTATTCAATTTTTGGATTTTGCACAAAATTGTAGACACATTTTGTGTATAATGTCCTATACCAAAGTCTAACTGTTTTGGACTTATTTTAAATTTTATGTCAAAATGAAGTTTTTAGGCCTAAACAAAATTATCAAATTTGCCTATACTAATGCCTTAATTATTTAATTGGAATAGGTTTTCTTGTAGCAGGGACCCTTTTAGTGGGTATGTCAATATTTTGATAATAAATTAATACAGGGCGATCAAAAAAAGTTAAAATTAAATTCAAGAACACGTCAAAGTCATTTTTTTAAATGCAAGCCATGTTTTATAATTTTATCTTATTTAGCATCAAAAATAAGGTTGACTTTGTAAAAAATTCCATGGTTTTTGAAATATTGGCAATTTAATATTTTTTGTTGCAAAATGCTATTGATTTCTTTCTAATATGAATGGTTATTCCTAGTTGGCCATGATGGCGTTGAAAACAATCTCTGTCAGGATATGTCCACTGGTGTCGCCACCTCGAGGAAACATCGCCGTATGACAAATAACAATATTTCTCAATATTTAAAAGTCATCGTAGCTCAAATGTGATTCAGTGACTTTTAAAATATGACTTCTTTCAATTTTTCGTAAAAATCGAAAAAATATCAAAGAAATTTAACGTTTTGAGATATTTAGGTTTTATTTGTTGTTGTTGTTGTTTCCAACATTTCGTCTTTGTGATATGAGTGAAATTTAGAAAACGTCGGTTAATCTTACAAGGTCACCTTTACAGTAATAACAAAATTAGCATATTAATTAAACTGTATTAATAAAAATGAGGTTTTCTCAAAAAAATTAATGTAGGAAAATTTTGAATTTGGTTTGGGACCCCTTCTTGGTAGAGAGGGAATGAACAAAACCAACTAAATAGTTTCTGCTCTTTGTGTGAAGGCTTTATCTCGGTTGTGAGAGCATAGCTTGAGGTCGAAGCTTTCTGTGAGATAAGACCCTCACACAGATAGCTAAACTAATTGTTTTTCTTTATTCTACCTCCACCAAGAAAACCATTTAAATTTAAAATAAACTGTATTAGGTTTCTCAATACCAAAATCTTTCGGATCTTTTGTTTTTTGATATTAGTACTATGTCAATTACATTCACGGCATATTTAGTGTAAGATAATAATTTTTAAATACGCAGCCATTTATTACCTGAAACCTAGATTAATCCCCATTATTCAAGGAAAAAATGAAATTTGTTTACTATAAAAGCCACGAGTATAATCACGAAAACCATGAAAGTCATTCTTTTCTTCAAAATTATTATGAGTTTCGTTTAACGAAACAAGCAACTTTCGTTTTGTTTTGAATTTTGAATTTTTGAAAATCGGAAACTTTTTGAAATATTTTACAAAATGCTCTAAATGTTTTCTTAACAGAATTTGAATGAACATAGTAAAGTGTATAGCATTGCTTATATTTAACCAAAATTATATTTTCGTTACAAAACAGCTATAAAATTCTATGGAATTTGAGAGACTACACTGTATTTGAATTGCATTTTTTTCAGAACAAAGAATTGTGTTAAAATGTTTTCATTTTGTTTAATGAGAATTAGTGTTGTTGTAGTAATGTTAATTCAAAGTTTTATGTAAAAAAGCAAAATGACAGCAATACTGGGCATTATATTGTTTTCAAAGTCTTCTGATTGCATTCGATAATAGGTGTTTGGTTTACTTGAATTTTGCACGTTGATTTAAAAACCTAATACGGTTTTAATATTAGAACAATAAATTATGATTTCCTAAAACAACATTTTCGATTAATGAGTTTTGATAATTTAATTCAAATGTTGAAGATGCTAAGTACCTTTTTATGGACAACGTGCTTCTTCATGCATTTGTTTGATGTTTGAATTCTAAGATGTCATTGTGTGCGTATAATACCTGAAGGATGAAGTTAATGTTTGGTAAAATGATAATTCTTTCTCTGCTCGTTTGAATTTTTAATTTTGTTTACCAAAATATAAATGATGCTCCGTTTTTATTGGAAGACAGAATATGAGATAAACTTTGGCTTACGTTTTAGAGACGTTTCACATCGAATGTCGATGCTTCTTCGGGCCAATTTTCTGAAGTAATTCTTTTCGTTAATGAATTTTGATAAATTTACAATAGAAGTGTTTTTGTCTCAACCTAAAATCACTCACATTGATCGGTTTTGTAATCTCTGTAGTGTCTGTATTTGCATCTTGCGATCCTGAAAAAATATAGTACTACAGTAATTAAAATTGACTGTATAATTGTTTTATAAATTAATTAATTCAATCTCACAAAATAATCTATAAGTGTGCTAGATTTAAAAAACCATGGAAAACAAAAACAATTTACCAATGATCATTTTAAGGTAAAAGTTCATTATAGAGAGTCTCTGACAATTATCATTGGGGTAAACAAAGAAAGACAAGAACATAAGTTGCAAATTTTGGTATACGTCCCATACATCTCAGTCTATTTAGCAAGGTAGCTCAACAAGTGGGACCTGACCACCACGTCAACCGGTCACAACGTCAAATTCAAATTTTTGATCATGATGTCAAACGCATCATTTGCCACAACGTCTAACTAGACCACAACGTCAAACGGCGCTTGTTTCACACAAGGTCAACTTTTAATTTTAGCCGTAACGTTAAATGACGCTCATTTCATAAATAAGCAAAGTCGACTAACACCATTAACCATAACGTTAAATTTTAAAGATGGCCACAACGTCAACGTGATCATAACGTCAAATTCGGATTGTAACCGAAATACCATTAATCACAAGAAACGCCATGAAAGAAGATAGTTTTCTAAAAGGCGTGGTTAGATCATCAAACTTTCAATTTCACCACAAATTCAAATGCGACTTTATTAACGACAAATTTCGAACCCCATTATAGATTTGGTAAGACCCAGATTTTTTTGCTGATACCCGATTCTTTGCAAAAATGATTCGTTCATAAAATTCGACCTATTTGGAGTACCTATTTATACAGGGTGGTCCACCAAAAACAAAGCAGACTTTTTGGAGCTATCTTACACTTTCAAAAAAAACGCTTGGGTAAGTCAATTTTTGTTTGGAGGGAACATCTTTCAAAACCAATTTGACCCCAAAACTTTACAAGGTGGTTCGGGCAGCCCCATGTCGAAAATCTTAAACTGCATGACAGGTCGACATGTACCTCGTATGAAAGCCCTTTCAATTCTCTATACAGTTTTCTATTACGGTTAGGGTGGCTCAAGAGCCCCGACAACTTTATTTTTGAAAATAAAGAAAAAGTCGGAAAATACTTCAATATGGTCGAGCCCTTGTTTACAAGGGATATTCAATAACGTTAAAATTTGCCCAGGCAAATAAACAGGATGTTCCGGCATCGCCAAGTGGTGCCTCATATAAAAGGTACTATCATTTTCAATTCAATCAAATACATTTTATTCTAGGAAGGGGGCTTAAAAGGGCCCAAGGAGACGTCCTTTTCCTAGAAAGCAATAGAAAATGCAAGAAATGTTGAAGTAGTTGGTAAGATCAATTCAAGTTTGAAGTGGACCTCTCGTATTAATGAAATTTCTCAGTAGATGCTAACAAGAGCAGTTCCCTTCTCAAAAATATTAATTGGAATAAGGGTGGAGTGACAACTGCTTGATCATATTGCAGTATTTTCTAATTCTTTTTTATTTTTGAAAATAGAGCTGTCGGGGACCCTTAAGGCCCCCTGACCAAAGAAAGATGCTTATAGCTGTATAGAGAATTAAAAAGGCTTTCATATGAGGTACATGTCGACTTATCATGCCATTTAAGATTTTCGACATATAGAGGCGACCCTGTTGATATTTCGGGGTCAACTTTGTCTTCGCAAGATGTTTTCCTCCAAACAAAAATTGACCTGTCCGGGCGTTTTTTTTAAGTGTATGATAGCTCCAAAAAACGGTCTGTTTTGTTTTCGGTGGGTTACCTTGCATTTAAAAATAATATACTTACTGATCAACTACTTGAGAAAAAGTATTTACGTGTTTATAATACATACAATTCCTAGAAATATATTTTAAGACAATGAATACTATTCAAAATTGAGCCGTAGAGCGGGATGGGAGAGTTTGGTGCTGCCAGTTCGGTGCCGACTACTACGGTGTGGCCGTTTATTATTCAGAAACTTTAATTAAATACAAATTGATCTAAATTTAAGTTTATAGTATTTAAATAAAAATAGAAGTGATACAATCCAGGGAACCCAAGTAGCGTCCGGCGTGTTATCTGTGTTAAATGATATTAATCTTAAGTAGTTATTGTAATTCCTTTCTTTAAATAAATTACACTCACAATAACAGTTCAAAAATAAAGTTTTTTTTTTTAAGTAAATTTGTTTTAATAAATTTAAGTTGTTTTCATGTGGTTGGAGGTGAACGCCATTGGTTAGTGGGTTATAGTTCTTACAATTTCCTTCTATAATTAAAAAAAGGAGATTATCGATTTTTTAAAACACGAAACCGTAGTTTTCTTCAATTTTTTAATTCTTTGCACCGAAGTGGTTGGCACGGAACTGGGTCAGCACTTATCTTATACAGTCGTAGAATTAGGTGGTCAAACTGAAACGGTGCATTGTACCTACATAGAAAAATATCATTAATTTGTTTAAAAACACATATCGACAAATGGTTTGTAACGAAACTACGGCCCTTAAAGATGAACTCATGGTGGTACATTTTTCAAATTATTTATAAAAGGTTCGACATAAAATCTTATTTTCGAAATTTGGTTCAATGTATTTAACATAGTAGTCTTGATTTTCTAAAAATAATGGTGCATTAAAGAATGAACATGACTATTACTTTTATAATTATTTCAATTTATTTTAAATTAACTACTAGGAATTTTGATAGTGTGGATACTAATCAATGTAATTTTTGAATGCAATTTTTTTGAAACGAGTACTCTAAATTTTTATAAATGAAGAAAAGTACTAAGTAAAATATCCACTAAGATTAAAGGTTTATACCTCAATCCCCTGAAATAATTTTTCAGCACATCAAAATCAGCAAAATTTTAAAAAATCAAGATTTTAGAAATAATCATGGATTAGCCTTTTATGATGCCGTAACTCGGTTAAGAAGAATTTTTGAGACACCTTTATTAAACAAATTAGTGTTATTCTTCTATGTTCATTGCACTGTTTTAGTTTAGAAACCTAATCTCGGGACACTTTGTATAAAAAACATATACTATAATACACAGGAGGCCCAAACTTTTAATATCAGAGGATAGCGTAGTTGATAAAGCCAAATTAATTCCTTCTCCAACAACACCACGACAGAACGGTTTATCGTGGATGAACCCAAATCTTGGATTCACTTTACAATTTTCTCCAAATTCAGTGCGTTGCTGTCTCATAGTTCGAGACAGATGAGGGAACACAACTTTGGCTGCAACCTTCACTGCAGCATACATAATAATTTCCAACAGTGTAACGCTAATTTCTAGTAAAAAATTGCAATTTTCAAAGTTTCCTCTACAGAGAACAAACTTCAATAACTTTCTTAGCAACGCAGGTTGCGTCACATTCATTCTTGATATTTTTTTTTCAGTTTTTACAAAAATATTTGATCAATTAGAAAAAATTATTGATTACAACACGGACAATATGAAAATATGTTTTACGGTTGCCAATACATCCTTTGGGCAGGGCCCTTGTGATGTAACAGACAACCTAGTGAAATATTTATTCATAATTCTATTCATCTTGTAATAATACATATCTATTATTTTCCTTACTGTTGTGAACATTACCAAAATTTTTTTTAATCAAACTTCTTACTAGTACTAATAAAAATAATTTTAAAAAAATACTTTGACGGTTTTGAGATAGTGCTAATATCTTTAAATAGGCACCATCTTGGATTATATATTTTTTATTTATTGTATTACACTCTTGCTTAAAACATATAATATTGCTTATTTAGTCAGAAACATATTAATATCTCAAAATTGAGATTTCAAACTTTTATTTAGTTTGAAGACATTACAACATTTTGCAGTTATTTTATAGCATACTTGATGAACACAATAGTTTACCCGGCAATTTTTTATGTTTATTTTTGTGATGCATTGTAAATATACTTTGTAAGTAAAAATTAGTATGTAAAGGTATATCAATTTCTTGATAAACTGATAAAACATAGTGCACCCCAAACATAAAATAGAAATAAGTTCAAATCGTGAAATTCTTTCGTAAAATATTAAAGCAAACAAATTACTCCACTTTGAAGTCTAAATCAAAAATTGACGCTATGGTCACATTTGACGTTATGGTTAAAATTAGAAATTTGACGTTATGGTCAAAATTAGGTATTTGACGTTGTGGTCAATAATGCCTTTGGCGTTATGGTCAAAATTTCAAATTTGACGTGGTGACCGGTTTACATGGTGGCATAGACCCAACAAGTAGGTTCATCAGATTCGTAAATATGTAGCGCAATATAATGAAAACCACACCGTAGATTAGAAATGTATGTGTTGTATGAAATGGTGGAAAAATTGAATAATTCATTATATAGATAGATTAAAACTTTATAATTTTGTTTTCCTTTTCATAGTTCTCTAATTATTATTTACCAGTTTTCTTCCTTGCTATTAGTTAAACATAAAAAAATGTTAATAAACATAAACAACTAAACAAATAAGCAAAATTTTCTTAAGCAATCTTTATAAAATTTTATATGTGCGGAAAAGTAAAACAAATATGTCAAAAATTATATAGAATCTCATTTAAAAAAAACTAAAATTGTGTCTTTTTTTCGGATTAAATAGAATTATCGTCACAATTACGGTAATATCTACACATTTTTTTGTAAATTGCAAGATAAAAAGTTTTATACAGGGTGAGTTTTTAGTGGTATTTGCTCTATAACGCCTTACTACTTATTAAAAAAATTGTGTGCTATCTCAAGTTGTTTAACCTTTTTGGTATTTTTTAAAATACGTATAATACAGAGTGTTACATATTTTCTTACAGCAACTAACTTTCTTATTTTAAATAGAACACCCTAAATATTTTTGAAATTTGAAAAAGCACAAAATTTAATTCAAAAACATGTATCGCACCCTATGGTAAACCCTAAGGTATCGGAGCTATTTAACATAACAAGAAAAAAATTTCAGTTGGAAAGATCTGGATGGAGCCTTATAACATTTTCCATATGTTCTATCATAATTTAGTTTTGGCATACCGTAAGTACATAGAATTGTCTAACTTTTGCAATTAAAACAAATTGGAAAATAATATACTAAGTTACATTTTCAGGTTACATTTAGCTAATTTAAACTCCGAAAACATTTTTATTTCAAATAGAACACCCTGTATTTTTTTATGCCCAATTATAAAATTAAATTACTCTTCTGGTATAACCATTGCAGGGATTAAACTTAGTAGCTTTTGAGATATTTGCAATTTTCTCAAGGTGACAGATTTATAAGGACTTTGCTAAAATGCACATAAAATTAGCCTTGTTGAATAATCAATAACAAAACTCAAAAATATTTATTTTTTTAATTATTTTTAACAAAAAAGCATTATTAGTTTTAGATTGATACTTCATAGATCTTGAATAACACACGGGTAGAATCTAGAAGGCTTGACAACAAACAAAATTGTCAGTTTCTTAGTGGTTTTGACAGTCTCGTTTAATTACTTGATACAACTGTGTTTTTTAAGAACCATTAATAGAATGCTCTACTCAAGGATTAGTTGACATGACTTATTTATTAGAGAAGTAATAGAAATTGTTTTTGGCTCTAAATTATATGAACGCATATCCTGAGCGAATAAAACGTCAAGTTAAATCTTTAAATACTAAGGAACGTTTTGAACTTACAGCTAAGCTAATTATAAGAAAACTCACGCAAAAAAATTAAGGAGAACTATATTTGATATAGTTACGCAGTAGTTGAAAATCTAGATATACTAGATAAGTTAGTGTTGTCTTGATATTTCTCAGACTTTGTAGTAAAACATTACGTAAACATAAGTTCCATACATCATCCTGAATATTAACTTAATATTTGAACAGGATTATCAAACCTTATAAATTTTTAACTGGGTGCTGACAAAAACGTGGGCAGATTATTAATACATAATGTCCTTATTTCTCATTAGAAAATATTTAAATTTTTCAAAATATCTTTTGATTTACTTGAAAACGTCCATTGGATGTAATCAGGAGCATTTGGTTTATGCGAGATGAGGCTCCCACATTACAATCGAAATGTTCGCCAATTTTGAATAACTTATTTCCCAATAAATGGATTGGATTCAGTCCAGTTGGCCCCAAGATCTCCCGTCTAAGTTGCTTAGATTTCTTTCTTTGAGGACATATTAAAATCTTGTTTATCAAGAATTTCAAAAATGTAGAAAATCTGAAAAACAAAATACGAAATGCTTTTGTACAATTACACTAGAAATGTTGGGATATGTTCAGCTGTCATTTAGACAAAGAATTGAGTTATGCATAGCAAATAATGGGCGGAATGTAGATCACTACTAAAAATTGATTTTTAATAAATATTTTATTGTTATTATTATGTATGTTACTAAAGTTGTTATTGAAAATGTGTTCGCGTTATTTATAGTTTATTTTCAATCAAAAGCAGTTTTAATTTTTAAGTATACCAAAAAAGGTAATTTAATTTTTACAATTGGGCAAAAAATACAGGGTGTTCTATTTGAAAAAAAATGTTTTCGAAGTTTAAAGTTCAAATGTGACCTGGAAAATTAACACTTAGTATATTATTTTCCAATCTGTTTTAATTGCAAAAGTTAGACAATTCTATGTACTTACGGTATGCCAAAATTAAATTTTGATATAACATATGGAAAATGTTATAAGGCTCCATCAGATCTTTCCAACTGATTTTTTTTCTTGTTATGTTAAATACTCCGATACCTTAGGGTTTAGCATAGAGTGCGATACATGTTTTGAATTAAATTTTGTGCTCTTTCGAATTTCAAAAATATAGGTTTCTATTTAAAATAAGAAAGTTAGTTGCTGTACAGAAAATATGTAACACTCTGTATTATCACAGATATTTTTAAAAATACCAAAAGGTTACCAACAACTTGAGATAGCACACAATTTTTTAAAAGTAGCTAAGGCGCTATAGAGCAATCCACTAAAACTCCCCTGTATTTGTCCCAAAAATTCAAGCTTTTAGAATTATACTTTTCAGCTTATACATTTGTTTTAAGCTAATTGAAATCTCGAGGAACAAAATATTCCTTTAAAAAAAATTATCTTCTGTAGATGTACGAAAGCTTTTTGATTTGTTTGGTCTAGCCAATAGAATTTTTAACTATTTGTACAATGTTATGTATAGATTATTGATAGGTACCTTAAAAATGCCACAATCCTTACTTATTAAATTGTTACATTAATTTGTTATTATTAGTAAAGACATTTTACATACATCACGAGCTTTAGGACCACCATTGAAACATGAGTTGTGTCTTTCTGATGCAATTAAAACACGATAATACATCCGAAAAAGATATTTTTTGTTTTTCAAGGATAAGAAGCATTCGTTAAAATATATTTCAATGTCGAGAAAAAATTAGTTTCTTTACAAAAACAAATGGGATGATAAAGACTTCAATCGATACTCATCAAATTTACAGCGTGCCCATCACTTCACGCCAACTGTCTATTTTCGTCCGTAGTTTGACGTTGGTTTATTTTCTTTAAGTTTGATAAATGCTTACCAATGGGGGTGCAAGGTTTTTAACTATAACCATTAATAAAAATCTTAGATGTATTGTAACAATTTACTTTGAAAGAAAAAAAATGACCTTTTCGTATTATATAACAAAGTAGTGTACCTTCCTGTGCTAAATGATTACATGTTATTTTGGTTACATTATTCGATAATTATATTATGATTATAATACTCAAAACGTGTACCAACAGTAACAAATACTTAGCAATTACGTTACACAAAAAAATCTGGCATTGCTTGAAGCGTACACAAAAATTCAAGATAAGAAAATAATTACACTTACGTAATTACGCCAGAACGTAAACTACCCTGCAATATAATTATCTACCGATATTGCGTCGAAATATTGACGTTCAAAAGAAAACGTAATTAATGCGTTTTATTAATGAATTTGGATATTAGTTGAGCAATTATTGTGCGTTTAGAATAAGATTTATATCTGTATAATTTACCTTAAAATGTAAGTCTCATTAACTATACTATGAATTTTATTTTACAGTAATGGTTAGGTGTATTTTGGTTTCATTAATAACTTAAAATAAATTATTTAAATAATGCATGCGCGTAGTTTAAAATTTAATTAAAAACGCGTACGAAGCATGTTCGAAAAATAATTTGTTTTCTTTTACAGGCGATTGCGGAACCGGCTTCCTCGCAAAATTCGTCAAAAGGTAAGCAATATTTTTAATACGATGTGATCTATGCTATTGGTTTTGCAAAAGAAAAAGAAAAAAAAACATAAAATAATTTAAAAGTTACAATTACTAACGGCGCTTCCTCTATGTATAATTTACATAAATGTGGTATGAATGAATTAAAATTAACCATTGGAAAAGAAAAGTAATTATCACTTCTTGCATCTAGAAATTGCTTTTTATTGTTTCGAATGTACCTACCTAATATTTATGATTAATGTATCTTTCTGATCTATGTACTATGTATCTTTATTTACTGTTTTATTTGCAGTAAGATGACTCAGGTTTCTGATTTTACTTTCGATAACAATTTTATTTATCTAATAAATTGATTAGTTTTACTATTCCAACGCGTTTTTAAGTGTTTAATTCCAATTTAATCAGTTTCCTATGTCAAAATACACGAACAGTAAAACAGAACCAATTTACTTTTTGTTATAAAGCCCTAAAGTAATTACGTTATATTTCGCTTATTACATCTATGATCAAATTAATCAAAATGTTTTATTTTTTAATAAAGAAGTAAAAAAAATAATTGTTTTATGTAAGAACATGCTTAAGTATAGATAAAATATGTTTTTAATGAATAACTGTCTTAAATACTCATATAAATAAATTATTGGTTCATGTACTTGTTACTTGTTACGAAAACATTCAAAACATTGGTACATTCGATATAAAAAATCATGTTTCTTGTTACTGGTTACATAAATAGCTGTTAAGGCATTTGATGATAATAGAAAATAGTGGAAGGTCCTTATTAATTGTCCAAAAACAATAATTTTCATATTCAAATATATCGATAAAGTACCTTGCTTACTATTTTACTTAATTTTGACATATAACTTATTATTTGAAGTTTACCAACTGAAAGAATTAAATTCACAAAAGCTATATGGAATTACGTCGATAATTAAAAAAACTCACAATCGACCAAGCTTTTGATATCACATTAATATAGTATCGCGTGGACAATCACTAATGACCCCCGGTACTTAAAAAGCATATTTTTACGCGCAATTTTATTTCTCTAATGGGTCACTAACGAACGCACCCTTATCGTTTTTAGTGTCTCTTTCTAAGTACTTCTGGATTTTTTTCGTGAGAAACTATTTAGGTTGGTATTCATTCGTGGTCATAGCAATATCCAATATTCTGTTGCTGTCAAATAAAGTTGAAGCTTACCAACCACCATAAGAATTTCCTAAATCAATTTTATTATTTGTTTAAGAACGGGTTGCATGAGCAATTCATTTCATAAGACAGTATCGCCAATTTAAATTTTCAGGAATTTTTTGTGGAAAACAATTATAATATATGTTATTGTACTAATTTAACGACTTTTGCTGAAATTGCATTTCATCATTTGAAAATAATTTTTACATTTATTTGTATGGTAATTTTTTTCAATAAAAAAATGGAACTGCCCAATTTATAAGTTTGTGTGATAAACTAGGTAAAATCATAACGCCTTGATTGATGATTTATATAAAACGTGTGCAGCGACATAAAATAATATTTTGGTAGCAATCGACATGTTGATGAAAAAGAAACATTTAAATGACTCATACCTAAACGGTTCCGTAATTTATAATTGATGTTAAAATTTCGGGAAAAAAAATTCAAGTGTAAGAACGTATAAAAATTGTACTGCCACAAAGTAATTTGTAAAATCTAACTATAAAATTCAGTAACGTCATACAGTAAATAACCTAACAGTTTAACAAAACATAACTTAAGACTGACTTAAGACGTTCCTTACTCGCTTTTTTGAGACCAAGTATCGTGTTCGCTCCTTCAAAAGACTGTAATTATAACTTAGACATTTTGTTCAAAAAAGAACTATCACTGTGCAATTATCATCTTAAAGATAATGTTAAATAAAAGTCAAGTAAGATCAACTCGGTAATTACTCTGTAATTCAGCATCGCTTGAAAAAAATTATTTAAACAAAAGTAGTGTATAATTATGTTAAAAACGGCTTTTATTTGAAAAAAAGAATGTTCATAAGCAAAATTTTCAAAATATTGTAAATAACCAAAAAGTTTCATTAAAATAAAACGGAAAATGAATGACAAAATTGGTTGAAATTTTAAGAACAATGTCTCTAATAAAATCACAAAAATTCCAAGTTGTCCGAGTTGTAGAAATCAATTTTGGATTTTTTGCTATATCTTTGAATTGACCTTCTAGCGAGGTAATTCTTTCGTCAAATTACCCAAATCCAATGCCAAACCACAGTACCAAGCCAAACCATACAAGTACCCAAAATGTGTTTTTACCAATGTTATATTTGTTTTAGTGTTGTTTAAAATGCATACGTATGGTTTTTAGTCTAACTTTAACCGTTTCGCCCACTTAGTACGAAAAATTCATTTTGTATACTTTTGCAATAAAAGGTTCGCTTTTACTTGTTTGTGAAAAAACGGGAAAAAACTGGTTTATACAATACAGTTTTTTAGAACATAACATTTGTTTCAAAATAGGTCTAAATCTAAATATAAAATTATTTTTAATAAATTATAAATGAATAACAATGAAAATGTTAATAGTTTTATGAATAAGACGGCTTTTTTCTAACTCGGAAAGCTTGGGACTAAATTAAAAACATTATTTTCGACATTTTTTCCCATTTTCTGCTGTTAGAAAATATTTTTGGTTTAATACCTAATTGCACTGGGCTGGTTTTTTGTTATTGCGTTGCATACGAGTGGAAGGCAAATTGGCTTTCAAACAAATGTTTTTGCGTCATTATAATAACTTCTAATTCTATGTCGGATAAAGTGATAAAAAAAGATGTTAAAATTTTTTGTTTGAAAACCATCACATAACTTCCCATCTTATTTACAATCTGTAATCTGAATTCAAGCTTAGAATTAAAATATCCATCAAATAATTTAGAATGATAACTTTGTCACCGGGTTATTTTCTAATGAACTCTAAATCCCTATTCAGTTCAGATTAAGTCAAGGGCTCGATTTATTTATTTATTTTATTTATTCGTTTGGTACATTTTCAATATTATGGTGTTATGTATGGTGCCCCAGAAGATCAGTATAAACCTGTACAGTGTGGTGAAATAGCGCAATAGATGTAAAACCAATCCAGTTGATTGGAAATGATTTTAAATACATTTTGGATTGTAATTTGAATTTTTGATAAATCATCTTTGACTTGGATTATTGAAAACACTCACACTTACGATAAGTTTCCCCGTAATTCTCGATTTTGTAAATTTTTGGTTTTGAAGCGAATTTTTGTGGCGCCCTTTTGTTAAGCAAAAAATCTTCAAATAAACTAAGTATAGGAAAATGTATCCCCTTTAATTTCACATGGAATTAATTTTCACGTAAAAGATACAGTTTCGAGTTATTCCAGAAAATCTACAGAAAACTTCTTTTTCACAAATTAAAAACTTATTTCCATCAAAATTTTTGTTGAAAATAAGCAGATTCATATTTAGCAGCCTATAATATTACATATTATCATAAATTGGGTTGGTTTGACGATCTCGACCTTGTTACAGTTATGAATAGCAAAGTGTTGATCATGTAAAGTTGCTTAAATATTTTTTTCCATTGTTAATTGACTTCGGCTTGAGGGACTAAAAATTTGATTAATGATGATATTTTGGCAATACTTGAAATGATCATCAGATTATTTCCACACGCTTTTAAATCCAAATGCTTGATCGATGATGATACTTTACAACATTAATGATTGCAAAATTTTCCAAATGACACAGACGAGAACTATACTCTAATTTTAAATATTATGAATAAAAACCAGTTACCAAAGCGATCAGTATATGGTGGGATTATGAACCAGAAGTAAAAGCCATTTACCAAGAGAATCAACATCTAATGTAAATTTCTCATACTAAGGAAGAATTAGACAATGTTTACAGACCATTTTTTTGATATAAATCTTTTTCCACAAGCTATACTAGTCTTCTATATTGTATAGAAAAAAATAGTAACCGAAGAGAGTATGAGCACTACCTACTTTTATTTCTTTAGGAATGCCAGACATTTATTAAAAACGTAAAATCTTTTTCAAACAATGTTCAAGTTGTTGGCGATCAAATTTTAATTTTTTTACTTAATTATTTATTTTAAAAATAAATTAATTATCAGTTATTTACTAACCGATTTCGAAAAGTCGTCTGAGTAGGTTTAGGTCACTTTTTCCCACAACCTATAAAAATATACCAAGTATTCCATTAAAGTCATTGTTGTTATGACGAAATCAAACACAATAGAAAAAATTAACCTTTCAAACCAAAGTTGTCTTCAAGTTTGAAAATCTTTGTTTTTATAGATTTCTGATAGCATTTGTAGTGAGTACCTACTAGAGAGATTCTCAAAAGATTTTAAAAGTGATAAAGGCTTTCAGCTACAATACAAATATTCCAGTTGATGAATTGTTCAGAAACAAGTTGTAAAACCGCCGTTTGTAGTTTTCTTCTTCTTCTTTTCAGACACTTTCAATCCACTCCTGGACATAGGCCTCTTCGAAGTTACGCCATTTTTCTCTCTCTCTTGCTACTGTCCACCAGTTTTGACCTGCCACATCGCGTAGATCATCTGCCCAGCGTCTCTGTGGTTTTTCTCTGCTCCGGGTTGTTGTTCTCGGCCTCCAATTAAGTATTCTTTTGGCCATCTGTCATCATCTTGCCTTGAAACGTGCCCCGCCCATTGCCGCTTAAGCGAAGCTATATTATTATACTATTTTTATTCTATCTCTCAAAGAGATTCCAAGCATACTTCTTTCCATAGCCCTTTGTGTGGCAGACAGGCTATTGGCTGTGGCTCTTGTAATTGCAGTCGTTTCCAGGCCGTACGTCATCACTGGGATAATGCATGATTCAAACACTTTTCGTTTTAGGTTTATAGGGGTTTTTTAGCTTTTTAGAAAATAGCCTAGTTTACCGAATGCGGCCCAGCTAAGTCCGGTGCGCCTTGTTGCTTCTGCCCCTTGATTTGCAGTTCACAGCTTAACTTTTGTCCAAGATAGATATACTCTTCAACATTATCCAGTATCTGACCTTGTATTTCTATGTTTACTGTCTCGGGGTTATTAACTTCGTCTTCTTTAAATTCATTTTCAGCCCGACCATAAGTGATTTTTCATTTAGTTGTTTAAGCATTTTCTGCAGTTCCTCTATTGAGCTCGCTACAACAACTACATCATCTGCATCTGCAAAGCGTAGGTGACTCGAATACTTTCCGTCAATTGTAATGTCTATTTTTTCCCAGCACAGTTTTTTAAACACATCCTCCAGAGCGGCAGTAAACAATTTTGCAAAGATAGGATCCCCTTGTGGTACACCTCTTTTTATTGATATTTTGTCTGTGCTGACTTTATCATCAATTTTCACGTGCATTGTCAAATTTTCATAAATGTTTTTAATAAATTCGTGTATCTGGAGTCAACTCTTGCATTGTTTAGTGATTCCAAGAATGCTTAGGTTTCAATAAAGTCAAATGCCTTTTCGTCTAGTCTAGTTTGTTGGTGAGGCGATTTGTTATGATTCTCCTCAGCAGTTTGTACAGGGACGAAAGTAGGTTTATTGGTCTATAGTTTTCCATGTTTGTGCCGTCACCTTTTTGAAGAAGATTTTTACTTCTGAATTTTGCCATTCTTTCGGAACTTTTCCTTCCTTAAGACATTTGTTCAAAAGAGTAAGAATAACCTTTTCCAGCGTAACATTTCATTTGTTATGCCATCTCCACCCGGGGCCTTATTGCTTTTCATTTTCTCAGAGTCGCTTTCAACTCTTTTCTATCCACTTCAGGTATCTCTTACGACCCAACGTTTAAAATCGTGCAGTTTTTCAAATCGTTTGGCTTCGGCTTAGTTGAACTGTACAGTTTCGTGTAATAGCTCTCAACTACGGCTGCTAATTCGGCTTTTGTCGTAACAATTTTCCGCTTTCGTTTTTCATTTTTGTGATTACTTGCTTGCAACGGCTTAGTTTCGAACGAAGGACTTTCATAGAGCAATTCTTCTCAATAGTGTCATTTATCACTTGGTGTTGTGGTTTCTTACATTTTTCTTTATTTTTTTTTTATGGCTTTACTTAGTTTTTTGATGTGCTTCAGAATCTTTGTTTAGTTTTCGCCTTTTTCAATTAGCACTTGCGTTTCTTGGCTGATCTTGCTGGACTTGCTTTTTTAGATCTTGCACACACTGTTTTAGTTGCTGTATGAATAGCCTGCGATACTGTTGAGCATAAATGGTCCAGATCCATAGATTCAGCATCTATGCCTTGTAACTTCCTGTCGATCGTTTCTTGGTAAAGTGATTTCTGAGATAAGTTCTTCTGAAGTAGGAAATTTTCCCTATTTACAATTTTCTCCTCTCTAAAGTAGTATTTAGCTGAATTTGAGCTCTAACCATGCGATGGTCACTGCCAGTGTAGAAGCAGTTAAGGACACTTACATCCACACACATTTTTTAGACGTACATATGTAGTCTATTTCTGTTTTGACGCAACCATTTGGGCTTATCCAGGTCCAATTCCGTTTGTTGTGTTTTTTTGTAGAAGGAGTTCTCACTGGCAATAAAATCTACAAGAAGTTGAACTCTAGACTTTGGTAGTAACGTATTTAAATTTGACTTGTTTGGTTTGGTTGAAAGGTTTTTGGCGTAGCTCGCTACGCTTGCCCTGTGTGTTGGCGGAGGTTTAATTTTGAAGTTCCTTCTCCTAGATGGGTTGTCTGTCTACACTAACGAGACTCCATCTCCCCGGTAACGCTTTTTTGGCGGCGTTTACTCGGTATGTCACAGAATCATCATTGGCTTATGTGGCTTTTAGTGCTCACCGGTTTTTACACCGGCCAGTCCACACCTTCGGTTCTGCCGCTGCTTGATTAGGGACTGCTTATTTATGTATATCACAGTTGACCTCCATATCTAGAGGTCGTTCGCTATCCACTACCTGCGACTCTGTAAGGTAGCCCAGCAGCTTGAGCACTGATCACTTGCAAGGCCAGACTCCCTACTTCATAGTACATACTATAAAACAAAGATATTTATAAGTGAAATGTGTGTCTTACTTGGCTTTATCGACACAAGTATGTTATTCATTCTAAGTTATCGCTTAAATAACGATTTGCATTTAAACATTCAATCGTCGTTAGAGTTATCTGTTGGCATTACTTAGTTTAAAGATGTTTGTGTTTGCCAGTTAGATGAAGGGCTGTAAAACTAAATAATGTAGCTACAGTATAATAAACACACAGCAGCTTATTTTGGTCTATTAAACTAAATATGCATATGACTGTCAATTCGGTTCAGTGGGAAAACGGTATAGACTCGTCCGCCAGAATCGAATCGCTAAGATTGATGTCCACAACAAATATAATTGATTTTAATATTTAATTAATGTTCATGCGATTCTGATTTATTAAATACAAATCAAATTAATTATTTTAAAAAAATTATCTTCATTTTGTTTAGTTTAAAATTGTAAAAGTTAATCACGGTTCCAAATTATGCAATATTTATAAAGTTATGACTAATCCAACTCTATATTTTTAAACCAAGTAAATAAATATTGTAAACCTTTTTTGAACTTATGATATAGAAACGGTGCTTCATATTTTGAGTAGGTAAGCCTTCACTTAAAAGAATCATCAAAAGAACCATGTGTCGTTTGAATTTTATTTCGTGTCAAGCATTTGCATAAGATTTACGATCTATATTGCCTTGCTTTCCGTTCCTTATGCAGGAATCGTAAGAAGAAATCACAGAAACCATTTTTCCTTTCTTCGAATAAATATTTATTACGGTCTTACTTCGGTATGTGCAACATACTGGTTATATTTTACGGATGCCAATTTTCACGAAAACACCGCCATTTATTTTGAGCTCTTCAGCTATTTGTGGTTTATTTTTTTAAAATGTACCAAGTAATGTAGTATTATCTGTAACAATTTGGAACATTTAGCATTATGAAACACTTTCATCTTCCAACTGAAGTTTGTTGTGTTCCACTTCGTCTTCAGATTTTCTTCAATTAAATTGCGGTTACCTTGCCGATTTTGTAATCGGAATCATCAGTACGGTCATCGTGACCACTTTCAATGTCACTGAATATTTTAAATCTTTTTAATTTCCTGCTCAATAAGTTTGAAATGTTTAAGTATCATTTTTACGTTTTGGTTGAAACATATTTCGCTATCCAAAAGCAGTGTTATAATTCTATTTTAATATAACAATGATAAAAAATAAAAGAAGAACAAATTGCAATTTGCGTTTTCTCTTAAAATGAAAAGAAATACTAAACTCAAGTGTTTACCAACCGATTTTTATCAAAAACTGATGCAGGATTGATATTCCCATTTTGCTCTATTTCTACCCAAATCGCTATGAGTAATTTGAGACACAACAACCAAATGGTAACTCGAGTATTGGTTTTCTACGAAGACACATCGGCGTTGAAATCCAAAAAATCTTGTCGTCTGGCGATTAATATAACTTGAATGTGACTTCTGAAACCAAAATCGAAGGCTTCGTATTCTATCGTCTTTTCCACATTTGTTCACAATTTAGTCGTTGACAGTTTTAAAACGCTATGGGTTCCTACCAGTGCACTTCAATACTGTGAATGTTTCACCAATCCTCATTTTACTACAATTCATCAAAGAATTATTTTTTATTGTCATTTACCAAAATAGATTTTTGTTATTTGTAGGTTAGATACGTCATTGCATTAAATCGTATACATTTTAACAGATGACAGTTTCAGTTTATTTTGAAATAAAGAGGATCGCGTCCTTTAGTTTTTAGATTAAGTTGAAATAGAAGAAGACAAACCTGTCTTTAAGAATGACATGTTTGGAGGTACGGTAATTTTGACTTAAACGATGCAGGTTGAAGCTGATGATGACCAAATAAATTATCTGGGAATCATTAACAAGCTCTGAGAGGAATCCGTATCAATATTACCGAGATTCTCAAACCAATCACACCAAATGGATTGCACCACACAACAAAGAAGATGTTGACAATTGTATTGTGTATAACTTTCAAGTTTGAATCCCAGCTTTCAAATAAACGATTCTATTTTTCGATCAAAATGTTTTACGTCGGAACAAAGTGGAATTCTTCGCAAAATGCTTGTTAACTTGCTTGAATACTTTTTTTCTAATATAGTGTTAAAAAATTGAAAAACTGCATAACAAATAAATGTGAAGATAGCTGTCGTAACAATAATTTTTTAATTAAATACTTAGCGATTATACGGATAAAAACTTCGTATAAATTGCATTTTGTACAACTTTTACTCATTCGAAATTTTTTTTATTTATCATTAATCTATTAACTATAGTTTACACTGTTTATAGACAAAGAATTGTCATTTTAAAAATCATGCTTTATCAATTTGTATTAGACTTAATGTTCTGTCATCTGTCTAGTATGCATAGGTAATGGTTTTAGCATAATTATTTGTTTACAAAATTGTTAGCAATAATAAAAATTCATACTTTACATACAATACATGAGCAAAGTACAAACTAAGTTAAGAAGGAAAAAAAGAAAGTTATTTAATATATATAAGCAGCGGTTATAAATAGTTGGTAATTATTAAATTCTTGTACAATAGAAAAAATATATATATTTTTTCTTACAATGTTATTAAACAAGAGTCAGTGCCGCTGCAAATTAACGTACTTAAAATATGTTTTAATAAATGAGTTACAAAAGGAGGTATTTTCTAAAATGAACTAATTAATAAGTTTTGTAGGAATCTGGTAGCAAGTAGAACATAAAATTATAATGCATACATTCGTCAACCTGCTACTTGTTTCTTCATTAAACCTGGAGCGGCGTGCTAGATACAGAGAGGGCATCGAGACAAAAACGACGTAAAATAATGACTTCCAACTTGACTGGTCAGTTATGAACAAAGATAACACTGAAAATGACATTTACTTTATCACGGATTCGTTTAAATCTTTGTTAATTTTATTGTTGCGCCATTAAAGGAATTCTAAATGATTTTGAATACGCGAGAATTCCAATCAAAAGTGTTTATATTGTTCTTCAGATAAGCACCGACAAACTGACACTTTTTTATATTCAGACATATGTTTTCTAATTTTTTGTATTTGTCGTTTCAATTGCGTCGTTAACCGAATGATTATAAACCCGCATTGGTCCTCAAAAAAGGTTTAACAATTTTAAACAGTTACGAATGTTAACAATTAGCACATTTTAATCTATTAGAAAACGAAGTATTTAAACTCTTAAGTGCTTCTTAATGTAACTTAAAATTTTGATTACTTCCGAAATTGATAAATTTGAATAATGGGTTTTTGTGTAAATTGCATCTACCAAGACGTAAAAAATACGAACAGTTTAAAAAAAATCTTTGTTTATTTGTTTTGTGTTATCCCTGTTTCTTAGTTATTGATTAATTGTGTTGATTAAATTCATGCTACGTGTCTTCGTTAGGTAATTAGGTAATGTAGCTAGCCATTTTCTGATTTGTAAATCTAAAAAGTTTCATAGTTTACAAGGAAATTTTTAGCAGTTATTTATGATACAAGCGTGCCAAGTATGCATGAATCGCAAAGGAATACAAGCTTTATAATATTAGTAGTCTCCTTATACTTAATTGATTCAAATAACTTCAAGTAGTGGACCTTCTTGAGGAGTAAAGGAACGGATTCATTCTACCAACGTTTGACCATCCAGGTGGTCTTTATCAAGGTATCAGAATAATTAGTTAATAAAGAGCGAAGTAATTGATCTGTATTATAAGCTTTATAATATACAAATAGATCATGATTTGTTCGGATGCTTAAAACTTAAAAAGACTGGACCAAATTGGATAGTCACTACCTTCTCAGATTTGTTCGTACTGTTACTCGAAATTTTAAGAAAAACAAAAATCAAAAAATTATCGACAGGTCACTTTTAGAGTGAAATATTTTCCATTTACAAGTTTGGAATGGAATCGTGAATGCTCAAAATTAATACACTAAAAAAATTCAACAGACGAGCGGATGTGGTTTTAGTTTGCAATGTATTTTTACACACAATTTTATTTTTTACCCGCAATTTATTTAAAATAGCTTTCTACCCACAATTATTTATTATTTAATATGTATGTAGAACGAGACTAGGGAATAAACTGGAGAGAGTGTTTTAGATAGGTACAGGATTATCCACTGATCCGGAGGTATAGTGGTGGGAAAACGAAAAGTATGGGTTCTAGCCTACGCAGATGGTATTGTGGTCTTGGCAAAACAGAGGAGATGAAAGGAATAATAAACGTGATAAATAGATAAAATGTAAAAAACAATAAATATGAAGTTTAACAAGAAAAAGGTACCTATAATAAAAAATGGAAGTGGGGAAAAAAAGTAATAAAGATGGTGGATAAATACGTAGAATATACGGTGAGGTACGACAATAAGGACAAAAGACAGATTAAGGAATTAGAGCAAAAGGAAATAAAATAATAAAGGAGGTATGCAATTTAGGAAAAAAATATTTAAAAAAAAACTTAGAGAAAAGAAGGTGGATATTTGAGAGGGATAGTGAACAATGTGTTGATGTATGGAGTAGAGGTATGGGGATGGAGAGAATAGGAGAAACTGAAGAAGATACAAGGAAAGTATTCAAAGTGGACATTAGGTTTGGACAAGAAATCACCACTGGAAAAAATAAGGATACAAACTGAAAAAGGGCAATAAGGTATTAATAAAAATGGAAAGTAAGGAAAAATGGGATACTGTATGAATGTTGGAAGGAGGTAGAGGCGCCAAAGATAAAATATGATGAAGTCGGGAGAAGAAGATATTATGAAAGAGGAAGATATATAAAAGAAGAAATAAAGAAGGTAAGAGAAGAAATAGTACAGAGAGATAGGAACACACAAGCACAAGAAAGAAGAAAAGAGGAGGAAAATACAATACGAAGTATGAAGAGTTAATAACAGAAAGGAAACCGAAGTACATAACCGAAAGAATAAGATTGGTAGATAAAAGGTTAATTGCAAGTACTGGTTGAAGGACGAAGATAGACAGTGTAGAATGTGTAGGGAAGGGCGTGAAAATATAGAGCATTTGAAGCTACAGTGCAGTGAAGTGAGAGAGGAGAAGAGTTGCTGGGAGAGAAATGAGGGAATTGTGTGAATGAGAAGGTGGTGGAAAAAAATTAATTTATTTTATTTTTTTTGTTTTACTGTTTATTTTGTATGCTAAGAAAGTACTGAGTCATTTGTTAATATAATAAGACAAATAAATTAATAATAATATAAATTAATATCGTAGACGTCGATAAAAAAATTCAGAAAACCATATTATTACAAAACAACAAAAAAATTAAAATGTTCCTAGGTACTACTATTTTAAGTTGCTAATTCTATACTTTAGGGGGTTGTAGACGTTCTGTGGTTCTCGTTCCTCAATACACTTTTCAGTATCTTTTAAGACATTTCTTAATATTATTTTTATCATCTCCAAGGTATTAGGATAATTTCACAAGAGTTAACTGTTTATGAGATGGAGTAGTGAGAAGATGCTTAACCCTTCTAACAGTAGTCTGATGTACTAATAGTAAAAAAATATATACTGATTTCTTCTTGGCAATTATGTTTAAGTAGTCTGTAGGTATTACTTAATAATTTTTCAAATATTTAGGGCGGATTCAAATAAATCGTGGATAAAAAAATAAAATCGTATATGAAAGTGCAATGTGCCTTACAAGATATTCCAAGACGACAAAAGGAACGGTGAAATTCATATAACTTATTTTTTGAGAATACGTTGGAGCATATCCGTGAGAGGGTGTCAGCAGTCACGTTTAGCCTTCTGTGTCTGAATACAATATCATATTATAGCAAGACAGTTGTAAACGCCATCTTTTAATTTTCTCATTTTTTATATTGGTTGAATGATTGCAGTTAAAGACTACAAATTTCTGATCAGTTACCAGTTGCAAATGTCTAGCAATTAAATTAATTAAATAATGACGCTCTTTCCGAAGACTTCTTACTATGACATATGCTTTCTTTTTTAACAGAAGAATATTTGGCGTTCGCTGTCTGATAGGCACCTAGAAAAGAAGGCAATAGGTCTTCCAACGTTGCTGCGAGTGTTTTGATGCAGCTGTCTGTACCACAAATGGAAGGTCATCATCAATAGCGAACAGTACCAATTTTGAAATACACTCTTTTGGTAATTCAAAAACATCAAAAGCTTCTGTATTTAATGGAAAAGACTTGCATTGTGCAACATCTTAAATCTTCTCCAAAAAATTAGAAATCCACTTGACATAATGCGCAAACATACCAAAAGCGCAGCGCATAGAGGCGGCATTCGGGAGAGAAGAAAGTTCAATCAAGGGGCGCATTCTGTTTTCATCTGATTGTATAACATTATTTTTGATACTGTAGCCTAATAGTGTTATGGAGTCCATTGAAAACGAATATTTATTCGAATTTAAAGTTAAATTGTACTTTTCCGCAGCGGCCAGAAATCCGTATCGTGATGTCTTCATCTTTACCACAAATAATGACATCATCAAGATAGGCAAAAGTTTCCACCAGATTTTCTTAGTAAATTATCCAATCAATTATTCTCTGGAACGTCGGAACACCATTTAACTTTTCGACCGCTTCAAAAGCAGTTGATATGGACTTGGTGATAATCATTCTTAAGGTTTACGGTACCAAATATATTGAACTTAGCTACTTTAGATACCAGCCACTCAAGATTAGAAAGAGGATATCCATCCTATTCAGTAAATTTATTGATGATTTGTCAATAATCAATTACCATCCTTTTTTATGATTTTCGTTAGCAGTAATGAGTACTTGAGGCCGCCAAGGAGATTTGCTTTCTTCTACAATACCTTCCGATTTTAAATTTTCAATATCATCCAAGTGTGAGTTCCAGAGAAGAGTGACTTTGGAGAACATCGTGTCTTAAGATACCTCAGTGCATAAGTTATCTACAATAAACATTTTGACATTTGTGAAAATATGATCTTTTAATTTTACTATTGCTATGCAATATTCCTTAATTACATCGATATGGTTTAAAGAAGCTAAATTAATGGCAATTAATTAATTATTGGGATTAGTTTAGAAAATTTGCTATCTATAAGGCTAAGAAAACTGCCTGTATCTATTAATGCATTAACAATAAGACCGTTTATAGTTATTTTGATTATGGCTTTAGGAAGACAAGAAAAGGAAGCAGCGGAAAAATTAATGGTGGATATAATATCTTTGGGAGTTACCTCAGATACTGGATTCACACCAGTTTTTGAACTTCGTCAGACATTAGCATAATGACCTTTTTTTGAACACAATTGACAATTTACATTTACAGCAAGACAATTTCTTTGACGATGAATAGATTCACCACAAAAAAACATTTCTTTGGATTTGGATACGGAAGTGATAGCATTGGTAACATTATGAGGACTCGTGCTTTCTACATTGACACTTTCATTTTCAAATATTGATAGCACTCAGTGTCGGTCGTGACTTGAAATAAGCAGAATTTTCCTCAGCGACTACTATAGCTCTAGCAATTTTGAAACCTTCATCTAATCCTAAAGTAACCTTTTCCAATAAACGCTGTGTGATTTTTGAGATACGATACCTGCAATATAGGCTTCTCAAATATTATAGTTCTTATTTTTAATAGCATTAACTGCTTCGAAATTACAATCTTTACTTAAAAGATTCAGTGCTTGAAAACATTGGTCTAGCTTTTCATCTGTTGTTTGACGTCGATAAAATAAAGCATATCAAGCATACAGCTCACTTTTGGGTTTAATGTAGATTTTCTTTAAAACGTTCAATGCTTTTTGTAAAATGGTACAATCACGGATGTACGAAAATATGTTCCGTAAAATGTAATTAACTCACAAATTAAGGTTAGATAGCTCTAACCTTTATCCAGTCTCTACATCTGCAGTGGTAAAAATCGTTAGTTCATTTATGGATGTCAGAAAGTTTGCTTCCAGTGTAACCATTGCAGTCCAGCATTACAAAAAGAAGGATATTTGTCGAATCGTTCAGGGCAGAGTAATTTATCTATTTTTTATTTAGTTGAAGAAAATGTTGTAAATGTAAGCAGTGCTCGGAATTATAAGCTTTATTCAACTAAAACACCAATAGATATTTTACAAAATTATGAGATGCAATCGTTATTACATATATAAGTAGCGCTTATTAATAAACAATTAATCAATGATACGATAGAAGAGGAAAAGTGTAATTTAACATCAAAGTCTTGAGCCATATATGGTTCTTCGAATTAACAAAAATTGAATATCGAAACTGTTACACTTACCTGACTAAACTTAAGTACTAAGTTCTTAATAGAAATTTTATTTTGAAAGAAATCCAAAACAATTTAACACATACGCAGTTGGATCAAAATTTTTTAGCACAAATGTTATCCACATTTTTAATTTTTTAATTCAATTCAATTTATTCCGAGTGTTTTTCAACGTCAATGCTGATCTTTTTTTTTTATGTAGAACTGCTGTACTAAGGAAAATCTAGGAACTTTCCACGTTGGGAAGAAGCGAACCATTTTTCCAGAAATAATTCCACGGCCTCAACATGTTTTTCACCAGTTCATATCTGAAACAGAAAAAAATATGGTAATCATCATCGAGCAGTTTTGGCGTTTTTGTTCGTTATGAGGTAAAATTAAAAGTATTCGGTTTTAAAATAGAAACTTTAGAAAATGATTTTTTGTATTTGCTAGTTTGATCCATGATTAGAAACATACTTATAGTTACCAACCTAAATATTATCTTTTTTATTTAAAATTTGTGAAAAACAAATATGTTGAAGAAATATTTACAAAATATTTATCTAAGCATTTGTGAAAATACATAAAAAAAATATTTACTTAGTAAATATTAACTATATAAAAGTGCAGGAGCAGGACAAACAACTAAATAAGTAAAGATGCAGAAGAAGGTGAAACAGTAATAAGTAGATATGTTTTTGTTTTTAATTTTTATGTAATAGGTAGTTTATCATATTTTGCATCATATGTAAATCTAGTTCAAATTAATGCATGTAGGATTGGCACCACTTAGTTACCGTTTTTTTTTTATTTTTTTCTTTTCACAAACTCTTTCTTTTTCTTTGGTGTGTTGAGTACTGCGCCTCTTTATTCTCATGTATTTAAGATAGGAAGTAGCACATTTGTTTATAGTAACAAAGAGCCTTGACGACGTAAAAAAATTTTTTTAAATTAGGCTTCCTTTTGGGTAGCGTCATCTATCAATATTTTCTTAACTAACATAGACATATTGACTTGACTGCTAATGTCAATTTTAATGTCAATTTTTCTTAAAGTTGCCAAAAAAATTGGTGTGCACCGCTGAAAAAGTGAACAGCTGCGAAAATAAAAATTTAGAATTTAAACATCAAATCATTTTAGATTATATATACACATATGAAAAAAGACGAGCGTTTTTATGTAAATGTTAGTATATTAGGTCATAAAATGGAAAGACTTTTCCAGAGCATCCAAAACTAGTTTAAGTAGAAAAAGCTGGAAATGTGTAAAGAGTTTTAATTGTTTTTGTTTTTGGTTGGACACGTTGCAATCACCTTCTTTTACAGTGGCAAATGGAGAAATTTTGTAAAAATTTAGAAACTATAATCCTTCCTTTTACTTCGTTAGATAAAACTAAAACATTAAAGTTTTAGTTGTACAAGTTTAGAATATACGTTAATTTTAGATGTAATCTGTTTTGGGACTTTTGGTATCGTTCTAGACTTGAAGAAAAACGTTTGGACTGAACAAGAACAATACGACAATTATACGAAAAGAAAATCCAAATTGCCATAGCTAATCAAATGTTGCGTAAATATTGAAACACGCCTGCGCATGGACTCCCGGCATGCCTTATTCGTCAAACGATGCTATTTCCGATTGTGTTGTTGCAGTATTGCTGTCTACAGTGTCAGTTCAAAATGTTTAAAACAATTGATCAAATCGCCTACTGCGAAATAAGGTCAGTGATTTGGTTTTTCACAGCAAGATACGTTTCAGCGCCGAAAATCAATCCACACATAAGTGAGGTGTATGGTCTAAATGCGATAAGTGACAGCAAAGTTCGTAAGTGTGTGAGAGCTTTTAACTCCAAAGCCTTGTTAGTCCAGTTTATGCACAAAGTGACAACAATAAATGCAACCGCTTACTGTACAACCGTGACTAAACTTCAAGGTGTAATTTAAAATAAACAACTGGCTTTCTGACGTCTGGAGGTTTGTCGCTGCATGCCAATGCCAGACCCCATACTAGTGTGCATTCCCAACATCTGATCAGATCTTTTGAATGGGAACAGTTACTGTAAGCTACAAATTATTATAAGAATTTACGGTTTCTCGTAAATTTTACAGACAAACCCTAAAAAACTTGACACAGCTACAAAATTGTGAATAATACCGATCTGTAAAATTTTCCGCTACGATCATATCATAAGATACGATCATCCCATTTTACAATTTGTCAATACAAAATTGCAGTAAAAAGGAAAGTTTTTTGAGGTACCTGATTGTTTAAGTAGAAAAATACCAGAAACAACTGGGAATAATAAAATCAATACTGTAAAGATTTCTAAAAATTATTGATTTTTAAAAATACTTGACAAAATAACTTCTTTAACGTTCCTTAATTGGTGAATTTCAATGGTATTTAATTTAAATACACAGTGGTTCCAAAAGAAAATAGATAAATCATCATTACAAATAATCATGATGATGTTACAGCTTGATACGCTAGAGTTTTTAAAACTTTTTACCACGTCGCCAATAAATGGTTTTGGCCAAAATGAGTACCGATGTATTTCCGAAAAAATGAAAAGTCATACCCGCGTTATCAAAGCATGGCAATTGATATATGTCCCTTGCTTCTTATAGATACAGTTTTGTAAAACCAACATGTTCACAAAATATCCTGTAATTGTTCTTATGCGAATGGCCCCGGCAATAAATATATAAGTACGTTAAAGAATTTCTATTTGTAAATTATGCTCCGACAATAAATATATTAGTACATTGAAAAAGGCACACTGATTATACAAACGAGGCTCTGACGACCGAGTAATGGCAGAATAACCTAACAACGTATTTGCAGGAAATGGCAAAATATAAGACTCCTTTCTAGTTTAGGAGAAGAAAAACCGGGAGCTAGATCAGAAGCTCTGAAAGGGCAACATCCCCCTTACTGATCTTACCTGCTGCAGAATAGTCTCCTGTTCAAGGTAATAAGTCGACTTTCAATCACTCACATTATGCCTCGGATGGTAGATCAGATAAAATGATGACGGAACGCAAACGGATAAGGAATAAGAAGCTGGTTATAAAGGATTATTTAAACGTAGGATGCTGGAATGCTCGCGAAATAGGGAATAAATTGGTGGAATTAGAATTGGTGCTAAAAGAAAGAAAAATAGACATTGCAATTATTAGTGAAACAAAGAAGACATTGAAGGGAAGTTGTGATCTGGATTAATATACAATGATATATAGTGGAGTACCCCAAAAACATAGGGCAACAGCAGGTGTAGCAATTCTTATCAATAGGAAATGGAAAAGACGTATCACATCATACAGTTGGATAAACGAAAGAATAATCACAGTGCGATGTAAGATAGACAGAGGCAACATGATTGTAATTGGAGTCTATGCTCCCAATGAAAAAAAAAAAAAAAGAGGAAAGAATGACTACGTAGTGATAGGAGGCGATTTTAACACTCGATTAGGTAGAACACCAATAGACGTCATAATTAGAACACACAATGAGGACATCCTAAACAGAAATGGCAAAATACTGAGAGACTTCGCATGCTACAATAAAACAAAAATTATGAATACTTTCTTTAAACACAAAAGGATACGCAAATACACTTGGTCTGCTAGAGGACAAAACACCCGAGTCTACAGAAGTGCTGTTATTAGATTAGATCATTACCTATTATGTTCCACAATAACTATAAAAGCAAGATGACTAAAACAACATAAAAAGGTTGACAACGGAGAACTCTTTAATATCTACCTACAGCAAGAAAAATCTGTGAGAGGCCTGTACCAAAAAAGGCTAGATGAATATAGTAATAACCTGCAAGAATCCGAAAATATAGAGGAAGAATGAGAAAACATTAAATCCATAATTAAAAAAGCGGCATTTGAATCCCTTGGACATCGACGAAACACTACGAAAAAAGAAATAAAAATTTGGAATAAAGAGCTCAAAGAATCTATAGCATATAAAAAAGAAGCTTACAATAAATGGCTATCAAATGCAACACGCGAAAATAAAGACGAATATGATCAAAGAAACAGAGAAACCAAACAAATAGTCAAAAACTAAAACAAAATAAATGGGAGCAATTTATAGACAGAATTGAGAATGATGTACACGGGAGGCAGAATGTCGCGTACAAGGTAATGAAACATCTAAACAGCAAAGAAAAAGACACGGCCTCTTTTACGGTTATCGAAAATGAAGAATGGCTTAATTACTATAAGGAATTGTGGTACAACGAAGAAGAAGAGCCAATAAATATCAAAAGAGGAGACAAAACAGTAGACAACATAGATCTTATAGAACTCAATGAAGCACTAAACGAAGTCAAAAACCGTAAAGCAACGGGAACTGACGGAATTAATAGCGAATTGCTCAAATATAGCTCAAAAAACTTCAAAACAAGATACCTGACATTTATAAACTTATGTTGGAAACAAACCAGGACACCAAAAGAGTGGAAAATAGCAAAAATAGTACCAATCTTCAAGAAAGGAAACAGAACTGTGTGCGAAAACTATCGAGGAATTAGCCTGCTAAATACATCGTATAAGATATATTCAAGGATCATAAATAAAAGACTTAGAACCATCACTGAAGGAATGATTTTGGAAGAACAGACTGGCTTCAGAAAAGGAAGATCGTGTACGGATAACGTCTTCTGCTTAAAGCAAATAATAGAGAAACATCGAGAATTTAATCGTGAGACTCATATCGCCTATATAGATTTTATAAAAGCTTTCGATAAAATGGTACGTTGCAAAATGTGGAATATATTGGAAAAAAGAGGAATACCACAACACATTACAGAAGTAATAAAAAAAATGTATCAAGGAACCCAAATATGTATAGCAGAAAAGGAAGAGACAAAAAAAGAAATAAACACAGGAGTAAGACAAGGGTGTAACATGTCACCGACACTATTCAACATATACATTGACGACGCTATACGTAAATGGAAAGACCAGATACCCTACTACACAGCAAACTTAAACAACGATGCTTTCGTATTAACAATGCTGTATGCAGACGATCAAGCTATAGTGGCCGACAGCGAGAACTCCCTGCAGTACTCACTCTACAAGCTAAGCCAGGTCATGGAAAACTACAACATGTTTATATCTACAAACAAAACAAAGGTAATGGCTTTTAGAGGACAAGAGCAAGTACGATCAAAGATTGTACTGCATGATCAGCCAATAGAGCAAATATAATCTTTTAATTGTCTCGGATGCTCAATATCTATTTTTGAAAAAACTGATATAAATAGCAAAATAGAAAAGTTTAATTACACAAACGGTACAATAAAGAGAACTTTCAAAAACAGAGCCAACCAGAACACAGCAATAAAATTCTACAAAACTATTTCTATACCGAGCATTACATATGGCAGTGAAATTTGGACAGTTACAAAGGAAAATGAGCGAAGAAATGAGATTCCTACGAGAAGTTCCAGGTTATCAAAGAACTGACAGAAAAAGAAATACTGATATTAAAAATGAGCTAAACATATACAGTCTAAATGAAAAGATAAAAGAATATAGATCGGCATAGAGAGAACATCTGCATAGAATGGATCACACCCGACTACCAAAGAAAATTTTTCGATATAAGCCCAGAGGAAGAAGATCTGTAGGAGGAGATGGCGAGATCAGATTTGAGTGACGTAACGGACCATAGGTATTACACGTGAAGATAATGATGATGATACATTAAAGAATTTCTCTTTTTAAAAACACCAAAAAACTGCACAAAAAACTATACTCCAACACGTGTTTCGATAGCTAAGCTATCAGTATCAGCGAACTGACACTAATTGATTGCTATATAGGCTTGAATAATTTCGAAAACCCTGGTGGTCCGTGATCATCATAATTGATAAGCAAATATTTGTTTTGAAAATTTCAGTTACCAACATTTAAATTTAACGCGAAAGAAATAAACATTGTTAAAAATCTTAAAGAAAAAACTTGTTGTTATCTCAAAGGCAATTAAGTAGTTATTTTGGACAAAGAGCCCCTATTCATTAATATCTAAAAATCCTCTTCCCAAAATAATTGCTGATACCCGTAAAAATATTATACCAAAACAACTTAGGTTTAGACTAACAGTATAAAACCCGGTTCTTCCTAGAAGATATTGTTTACCTAACATACATAGACCCGGAAAAGCAATGCGACCCATTGTTTCAGGTATTAATCCTCCTACTTATCTGATGTCTAAATGGTTGTCAAGTAAATTTAACAGTTTTCAATACCAACAATCACATTTCAATGTTAAAAATTCATACAATTTTATTGAAAACATTAAAAACATTGAGCTGACTGAGAACTAAGTTTTAGTTTCATTCGATGTCTGCTCATTGTTTGCAAGCCTTCCGATAGATGTCACTTAAGATTATTTAAAGATCTGTATGTTACAGCAAAATCATTTAGACAATTCAAAAGTAGATAATTTTATTACATTACCAAGATTATGTATGAGTCAAACCTACTTTCAGATTAATAATAATATTTATCAACAAAATCGTGGTATAACAATGGGTAACAGCCGACTTCGTTTATGGTAACCTGTTCATGGATAAATTCGAAACTGATTTAAAAACTAATTTAAATTATTTTCCTAGAATTGGGTTTTGAGACGATTAAGTTTATCTATAAAATAGAAGCAGACTTTAAGTTACCTTTCTTCGACACTTTGATGACACTCTGATGAAGACGCTATATGTAGCAAACCTTGGTTCTAATATTAAGAAAAAATGAAAATGAGATTGAAATTTGAAATTAGACTTTTAGTATTGACTTTACCTCCGGTTTTGAATATTATTGACTGAATTATTTGAGAAATTTTCTTCTTGTCGAAGGAGAGCTTTTTACGAACATTAAAATTTTTAAAGTAATTACATAACTATATTTTTTAAGCAACTTTTCTAAAATAAATGGCCTTTTAATTATTATTAATTTTTCTATCAATTGCGTCAAAAAGTTTGAACTAATCGCTTATTAAAAATATAATATATTTATTCATAAACAAAATGAGACTGGTCGGGTTTGTACTTAATATGTTTATGTATACGCATGATTTTATTACTTATTATTAAGTTACTTGCTTAAATTTGAGATTGATTGTTTTGATTTTTCTTAGGAAGATAATATTTTTTATTTCTATTATTGAGATTCCTGAACGTTGCAGAAATCACTTCATTTATTTTACTCACAAAATCGTAAATTTAAAAAATCAATCTCATGTTTATTTCCTGAACAGGTAGTGTGAATTTAGTGAATTTTACGATTGTTTAGTAGACTAAAGATAATTTAATAAGTTCAACATTTTTATCTAGAAATGAGTCAACGAACTGTACATTTAAATAACTTTTAGAGGGTGCAATTTATCAACATAGGTTATACGTAAGCGATATTGTAACGACGTGCTCCATAAATTGATGTAGCAGTTTCAGCACCGTCTAATCAGTCATCAACTCGAAAAGCATTTCCCAAGGCAACAGTCGCATAATCTCGAACTACGTCTGTTTAAGTTGTCTAATCAAAGAGATAACTAACATTGCTGAGTATTCCTAATGGATTTATAATACCTGGGACGATGTCTTGAGCCGCGATGAGCGTCGGGGCTAGCTGAGGGATGGTAGCGGTAGAAACGCAGACGCGTCGTACTTCCACAACATTTATCATTGGAGCTCATTACGTTAGAATCTACTTGCGTTGATCGCGGGGGATTTCATTGTGACCCTTTTACATTAAACACAATTGAAGTAAATACTTTGTTTTCATAAACAAAGTTACATTTTCGTGTAATAAAACTTTTCACGTTAATTTTCCCAATTAATATCATCAAATTTGTTCATCGGTTCAATAAATCGAGAAAACCATAAGTAAAAGTGCAGGTCTTTTCCGCATTAAAATTACCCTTGCTACAGGTGGCCAATAAAGTAGAATGAAGAATAATTGCGTTACGTTTGGGTTCAAAATTCCTGTTTGCATTCATGGAGCAATAAACTTTTATTCTTTAAGTTGTGTTCTTGCAGGTATATATAGTTTCGTATGCTACGTTCGTTGTTTTTTTTTTGTATATTTTGATGGTGATTTAGATTGGATGAACTATTTTTGAAGTGATCCAGGATGATATTAAATATTGAAAAATGTAATGTTTGCTCATGACTGCGCAGTCTTTGCGGGGCGTCGGCTCTGTAGGCCGAACGCGGTCGGTTGAGTTTGGGGGCCAAAGGGGGTAGATAGTACTGCGGCCGACCCGGGAGGATGACAAATACCCTTCAATCCGTCACTGCCAGGCCGCGGCCCGCTTGGAATTGGATGCGATGCAGACTCACAGAAAGCTTTGTAATATCGGTTAGAGTTAGACGGTGAGTTTTCTATTTAAAGCAAATCTGTACATAACTAAATTGTCACATTCTGAGACGAACCCCAAAGGAGTGGCGCTAGGGAAGAGAAGGGGCGAACTCTATAGGAAATTACATAAACTCGGCACAGACAAATACAAATGTTCTCTTTGTACGGATCTGGGTACCCACTGTGCTTGGCGCACCAGAAGCGTTCAGTAGGTGCCATTGTAACTGACGGAATCCGCGGAACATTCATTACCCATTCAGTAACCAATGAAACAGATGATTACTAACGTCTCGGACTCCCGAAGACAAATGAAGATGGATTTACTCAAATAATTACTAATCTGGCCAAGCATTCAATTAAACTTAATACAATCTAAAGATTTCTAATTAAATTGCTGTTACGTTCATCCAATCAAATCTCTAATTTTCAACTACATTCTTTGTTCGACTTTGGAAAAAAAGTATAACACGTGTTGTAATTTGAGTTCAACGATCAACGTGACATTTCAAATACTGTCCATAACTATTTCTTACACGTATATATAATTTTGAAAATGTTATTACGCGGACACGCAATGTGTTCATTAGCAACTTCTAAATTTAAATGTCCACACAATTATAATAACTAAAAGATTTGCGTCATTAACAATGTTTGTACCTTCCATTTTAAAGTTACGAGTTCAAAAAATTATAACTTGAAATGGTTGAGCACGATCCGTACAACGTATAATTTTGTTTAACAAATAGTTATTAACTTGGAGTTTTTTTGTGTTACAACTGCGTACAAGATTTTTTACAGTTTTTTATTTGCTTGATTCATTGTTTAATTCAAACTTCGATACAGTTATTCTAGGTCTAATTAAATTCATTGGTATTGCTGCAGAATACTGTTGTTGGTAATTTGTTATAGTGAAAAATCTACTCTTTCTGTCAGTACCTACTAAAATATTTTTTGTAGTTATCGTTAATAAAAATATGTTTAATAAAAAATAAATATTTCTAAGCTTTAGTAACTACGGTTATTGGCCGGCGTAATACTTCAAAATAATCAAAAAAGTTAATTTTTAAACATGTTAAGCTTTTTTAAATTTTGCATTTATACTCATTATAAATGAAGAAAAAAGTTTTAAATGCTTGTTTTTTTACAAACACTGCAATGAAAAAGTTCGACAGCAGGTCGAACACTTCAATCCAAACAGAATACAGATCTTTATAAATTTTTAGATTTTTAACATTATATACTCGATCGAACTTTGATTACACGTACCTAAAAATAGTACACAGAATATTTATCTTTTTACTAGTATAAACGTATAGTAAAGGACACAAATTAGAAACGACCTTCAACCACCTGTTTTATGTATGAAAATAAATTTATGTTATAATTAGGATGTTAATAAATATAACACCACTGGGTTATGGCTAAAACATCTATGGTCAAGCTACGAGAAATTAATTAAAAATTCAAAAATAAATTTTGACATTCTTCGATAGAGTTTTTGACCTAAATCATTAAGTTTTAAGCGTAATTATCGTTATAAAAAAATCGGTCAAATCGATTTCAATTGTCACTACTTTTTTTAAAATTTAAAAAGCTGGTAAGGTTCTAAACAATGAACGGTTTTGAACAAGAGACGTTTTACAAAATTTTCTCTTCGTTGGTTTCTTTGAAAATGTTCCTTATATTCATTTGCGTTTTGGCAACTATTAAACCACCTCAGTTTTTGTGTTTACACAATTCCGTCAAAAAAAAATTGAATCTTGCGGTGAATGACACTGCTGATTGTTGTTTGCAAACTACATCGTTTTTCAGTTTGGTTTAATATTTATACGTGTTCTTTTCTGCTACAACCCACCATTGGGTTGGTGTTTTCATGGATATTTACCAACTGGATCATAAAACGCGAATTGAAGCTCAGCCGATTGATAAAAAAATTATTCTTCTTTTGTGGTATGGTACAATATTTTACTCAAAATCAATTTAATTATATTGTAATGCTGCTACAACAGCTCTACTAAAAACAAGAACTTATCTGGATAGTTGTAGAAGTGATTTGGGATTCGAGAAAATGTTGGCAAAACTAAAAGACGTTGCAGAAGTTTAGTGAGCATTCTTGCATCATTCGCTTCAGGAATGGAGAATGTGAGCCTAAGAAAAAAAATGCGTTTGGTTTGCACATGAAAGATAAGCTTTTTGTGATAAAAAAAACAATAAATTCAATTTGGAAAACATTTAATCATAAAAAAATTAATAAAAAATTTATTCATGAGTTGCAGTATAAAACTTTCAAAGGTGTTGTGAAACATTGTGTAAAGTTATAAGAATCTCTAACTCATAGATGTCAATGCAACTGAGTTATGCAACAAATTGTAGCCAGACAGATACCAAATGATTCTAAATAAAAAAAGCTTTCGAAAAAGTGACATTTTAAAAATTTTCATCTTTTTGCATTTATGACGGTGTTCCTAATATTCAGTGACGTTTTGGCAACATTTTATGGATTTTGCACAATTCTGTCAACAAAATTGAAATCCCCAAAATTACATTTTTGATCAAACTATAAATTTCTATATGTCTTAGATTTTGTGCAAATAGATTTTGGGGAAAAATGATTTTTTTTAAACTTAGCACTCATCAATTTAACTAGTAAAGTTTATACCAATCCAAAGTATTAAACCTATAGAACATATAAACTTGGGTCTATTTTTTTCTTAGCGTTAGCTTAGTTATGTAAGTCGATACTAGTAATTTGCACCCATCTGGACAATCGATAAATCTTACATCAAAATAAACGCTATTCACTGAGAATACTATGATGTAGGATTGTCTGCGAAAAACCAAATCAAAATTACATTTTTAAATGGAATTTGTTCATGTAGATGAATGGAAAGAATAGGACAAAAACATTCGTCAAAATAAAAATGAATACGATTAAAATTCTTAGTTGTATTCAACGGTTTCATCATCTTGCAATCAAAACGACTGAATGCAAACGTTTTTAAAACCTACTTACAACACCAACACAAGACCAATCATTTACTGCTGACAATAAAAAGTATCTGTCTTTATTTGATCTGCTGTAAGGCATTCACATTTTTTTACATAGGAAAACGAATTATCAATCCGTTGGTTAATGCTGTCCGGAATACAATAATATATTTTGTTTATTTTGCTAAACTCTAGAGTGACGTAAGTCGTGCAAAAGATTATCATCCTTCGATTTGTAAAGACACTCATAGAGGAGATAACACTCTCATTAAAAAGTGTATTTGGATAGGAATATGTCCATGGGAGTAACATGCCAATGTTGTTCAGAAAAAGGAGTTTTTTTACTTTTTTTGAATCATGTACTAGTTAACGCTGAAATTATTAAACAATAAAGATGAGGAAGTTAAAATTTGAAACCATGGCCTCAGTACGTTCTCAACTAGGTAGCGTGCTTGATACCCTCATGGATATTTACTGACTGGTTCATCTGGAAATCGAACACGAATTGAGACTGCTAAAAAAATTGCAAATGTCAAATTTATTGCTTCTCTTGTGATATGTTACATTATTTTATTTGAAATCAATTTAACAGTAAATTTCGTCAATCAAAGGAATTGAATGGAAATGCTGCTACAACAGCTCTATTAAAAACAAAAACGTATCTGGCAAGTTGTAAAAGTAATTTGGGATTCGAGAACATGTTGGTAAAAGCAAAATACATTGCAGCAGAACTGAACATTCTCACATCATTCGCACCAAAAACGAAGCCCGTGCGCCTAAGCGAGCCTGTTCGTGGTGAGAAAAAACAATTTAAAAAACAGCAATAAATTTAATTTGGGAAAGATTCAATCATTAACAAAATTAATAATGTTTTCGTTCACAAGTGGCAGAATAAAACTGTTCTGGAACATTGTGTAAATTTTGAAGAATCATAGAGACTCTAAAGATGTCGATGCAATTGAGTCATACAACAAATTGCAGGCTATTGCCATACGTATACCAAATAACATTTTACAACAGGAAGTTTTAAATTATATATGTAAAAACAAACTTATTGATAGTTACCTAATTTAGTAACTGCAATAAGGCTGTTACTAACACTTCCTGTGTCTGTAGTCAGTGATGAGCGCAGTTTTACAAAATTAAAAAGTAGAAACTTAGAGACATATAAAGAGTTAGTTTGATAAATGGAATGGAATTTTAATGATTATTTTTTTAACGAATCGGGTAAAATATCAGCAAACATGAACAACACCGTCAAAAACCCTAAAAAGGTGAAAAAAGTAGATTCTTAAATTTTATTACAATCGGAATAAACAGGACTTTATTTTTTAAAGAAACTTAAAGTTGTAGGTCAAAAGGTCGATTGAAAAAAATAATAAACATTTTCAATTCCGTTTTTTAAATTTGTAATTCATCATAGTTGGGTCATGAATTGTTAGCCCACCTACTGCTATCTATTTTATTTAAAAAAATACTTCATGCTCTTTGATATTGTTTTTTTTTTAGTTTTCAAATTATTATTTTTCTTTAATTTTAAAGTTACATCCGGTGCTTTTTATTTTCATTTTTTCTGTCATTGTTTGTATCTGGTAAGTCTATTGCGTTTACAAGTAGTTATTATGCGAACATCTTACATGATAATGCATAATATTATTACATACGATGCCATTGATTAGTATCGAATCTGATCTGCACCGAACTGAACCCAACTTGACTTGACTGATTACTGATAGACGTGTGCCATTTGGCGTTATTCATATGAGATTGAGTACGTCGTGCTGACGCGACAAGGTTGTCGTAATTGCGTTTCCCCATTGTCAGCACATTGCTTTGTGCTAATGAAATGCTGAGCTTTGTTAAGTTACGTAGGATACAAATTGGAAAATGTTAAATAATATTGCACAACGTATAAGAGGCTACAAATTAGAACTAAGACGTTATAGAAAATATTATTAATTGTTGGAAAATAAGATTTATTTGGTTCATGACTCTAGAATTAAAACTAGAAAAACTTTAACCGGCACATACAAAAGGTACTGATAAAGAAAAGCTTGATGTTTTATTTGCAGAAGGCATCTTCCTTGTCAGTTAGATAATAAAACCAGAAATGTGCTCATAAATAATTATTATTATGTGATCTATTTTTAAAAAAAAATTTTTTCCTTCATAAAATTTTTGTAGCAAAGCTTATTGCCTTTAGGTTTCTCCAGTTTTGATACAATGATGATAAAGAATATTTCATGTTTCTTACCGAGCAAAAAACTTAAAGCAATAAGAACGGACCTAGGACGACCAGAATCGCATAGTTGCTTTCTTAACCGTTGATTTTCATTGACTTTTTGTAGATGGTTCTACAATAGTTTGACTGAGAAGTTTAGGATTTAGACCTGCAGATGCAGAGGAATGTTCAGATCTGGAATACTCAGAGAATGGCAATTTTTTACTGAAGTTTTCATTTAATTCAAATATTTGTTGTAGCCTTTGGCAAGCAGTCTTTTTTTTTTATTGATCATATCCAATACCAATTCGTAATTTTGAACTATGAATTATGCATATTAGAGTATGCATTCAAGACTTCAATCAGTAGGTTTAAAGCCTGATATTGCATTGCTCGACTTTCTCCAACATTTCGTAAGGGTTTCATCAAATTGAAGTCTTTCTAGTTTTTTCTAGTATGACTGCATGATTATAGAAGATACAGAATGCTCTAACGAGAAGTTGTAAGTAGTGAGTCGTATGCGAAGAAATGCACAACAAAATAATAGTATTAGTCCGTCATAATCAAATTTGAGAATTCTACACTGATTTTTGAGACATCACAATATCTGAACCAATCGACCTTGAATCATCCCATTAAATGTTTATCTTCTTGTCATTGAATAAACAATATTAGTAGTAAAAAACCTTCACCATTGCAACATGATAATCACAAGACTATCACATTCTTTTCCTCTTATGTCATTGTAACAACGGCGTTTTTATTAAAATTTTTGTGCTAAAACATAGTCTTTTTCATCACACTTTCACTTTTTCAAATAGACCAGTGTGGAAAAAGATCTAAAAAATCAGCATTCAAGGTTAATTTTTTTTAAATCATTGTCATTTCGAAACCTGAAACAAGATTGCACAATACGAACTAAAGTGCGTTACTGTCAGTTATATTCAAATTACGAATGTTTAGAAACAATATGCTACTTCTCAGCCATTCTCTTGTTTCAAGTTTGAGGAACCAAGTTTCAAGAATATGTTGTAATGGTTGTAATAAATTTCCACATTTGAGGGTTGGGATGATTGTTTGTCTATTTTCTTTTTATTATTCTTATTATCTCCTTGAACGACCGTAAATAGTGTAGCTGAGTAACGTTGTTTGGCGTGATTGAAAGGACAGTGTTGTCACTGATTGAATGAATGAGTAGATTTACAAAATTTGAAAACGCGTCACTTGCTTCTTAGGTAATGCCAGATTCTATGATGATCAATAAATTCATATAATTGTAGTTAAATAAATATTTTGATGTAAAATCTGACAAGTTTATGTATAAATGAATGACACAATTATTAAAAAGGTAATAAGTGAATAGTTACTAAGTTTTTGCTTGTAATTTGTAGTCTTGAATAATCTAAATCAAATTTGGTTACAATTTTACAAAAACTGTTACAACAATACATGTTCAAAAATTAAAAGCAATTTTTCAGTGCAAATTACCAAGTATGTAAACAATTTCTTCAAATAAATTAATTTGTACTTTAAAATGTTCCCTAAGTATTCTCTAAAATTTGCTAATATACAGCAACAAAAAAGCCTTTGCTAATTCTACTGTGCGCACAACACAAAAACTGAAGAATATACATATTATGTGAAAACAAAACTTTTGCTGATGCATAGTGTTCTAAATTTGATACTTACTTTGTTGGGCATTTTGCATGGTATGCAAAATTTTTGAACGCTAACGCCTTTAATTTTCAGCAAAGTTTTACCTTCAGGCAACTAAAGGCCAAAGTATATTCGGAACTAGTGTTTGAAATGAGAGGAATTCTGATTTGTTGAGTCATTTGGGATGTTAACAATATAAGAATGAAATTTGACTTACAAATTTCAGCCAAAAACATCGAAATGACAAACGGGTTACATTTTGAAAATTTTTCTGTCTTGGAGGTATTTATTCCGAATTTCAAAACATTTAAATAACTTATCAAACGTCTTTCGAGATTGGGTTGTGTCGTAATTGTAACCGTAGTTGTCAACATATGAGTTTCATCAGAGTGAGAAACTTGAAATCAACAAACAAAAGTTTGAGGTAGATCGTTAAAAGTCAGGTAATTAACTTGTCAATCAAGCAAATTCTAGCATAAAAGAAGACATCTGACTCTGATGTAACCTGTTACAATAGTGGGTGAGACGTTGGCAATTACGGTTAGCATTTTATTTTGAATTATATGAAGTGGTGATACATTTAGCAATTAATTTTAGTTTTACATACTATAAATTGTGATGGTTAGATGCTTCTGTGGTCTTTATTTAAACTTTTAAAAGTTTTTCTTGAAAAATGACTTATATTTTCTTCCAATAGTTTAAGGTACATGGAGCCATTAAAACTGGTGCATAACGTCACACCGTTTTTTTTTTAAAGAAGAGAAAATTTCCAAACAGACACCAGGCCCCAGTTGGTCATTAGTGTCGGGTTGGCTGATGTTATGCAGACCGACTAAAAACTCTCCTTTGATTGCAGGTTTACACCCATACGGAATCCACATGGTGTTACATCGTATGGGGCAATCTACGGTTCCACTGGAGTAGCATATTCGGAACCTGGGTGTTACTGGTAACTATGCCAATTAAATTGGTGTTGTTGTTAAAGTAGTTGTCAGTCGACAGGCAGTTATAGTTTTTTCTTATTGGTGTCGTTTAGTTGGATAGCTGACTGAAACCACTTGCTACACGTAGTCCACGTCGTCGATTTGATCACAGATCACAGTAATAGTATATGGGTGAAGACATTTTTTCCATACCTGAGAGGTAGTTATTAAAAGTTCCATGACCTGTCAGGAATTGGGTTGTAAAGTAGTCGGTTTCACCAAACACCTGTTAATCCAAACGTCGATATTTGGGCGCGGTTGTAGTTTGCCCGTCTACATTGCCATTTTGACAGGGTAGATTCTTCTAAAGTGGTATGTGTGTGTTTAAAGAACTGTTGTTTCCTGTCAGTAAGGAGTAGGTCAATTGGAGTGAGTACTGTTATAAGTAGCGATGCTTCAGTTGATAAGGTTTTGTTAGCGAAACTAACTCGCAATGCGAGTTTTCTTTGGGTTTTTATTAGTATAATGCGGTATTTGGCAATCTCGCAGCAAGAAACTTATACTGGTGCCTTGTATAAGATTATATTAATGACTGCAGCAACCAAAACCTTACGTTTAACTTGGTTGGGACTTTTGTGTGTATGGCATAATTCTGTATAGAGCATTGACCGTACGCTCTCAGACAAAATTGCAGTGGCTATTAAGCTTAAGTTTTTATCCAGAACCACTCCAACGTATTTGATACATGGACTAGGAAAAATCTGGTGATTGTATATGGAAAAGTGAAACTTATTCATTTTCCTCCGGCCAGAGAAGACGACTGCCTCAGATTTATGCACGGCCACCTCCATGCCATTGCTGTGAATCCAGTTCGTGATGGATGCATTAACAATATCGAGTAGTGTCTTTTGCAGAAGCAAACAGTGCAATATCATCGGCATATGCTGTGATAAGACAATCTTGAGGTAAAGATATGTTAAACAGATCATCAAAAAATATGTTCCAAAGGTAAGGACCAAGTACGGAGCCTTGTGGGACGCCACATGATATGTTGATGTCGATGGTAATGCCTGAGGGGTCGGTGTATGTGGCTGTTCTCTTTGAGAGGTAGCTAGTAATTAGATAAATTAGATGTTCATATATGTTACGTTTAAGTAATTTGTCTAACAGACTCGTCCAAGGTAAGGCATTAAATGCATTAGCTATATCAAGCGTGACTAGACAAGAAAACTTTCTAGTACGCCGAGTTCCTTGTTTAGCTTCTGCAGCAAAAGTAGCTATGCGGTGGATAGCATGAGTAGTAGAACATCCGTCTTTAAAGCTGAATTGAGAGCTGGAGATGCCACCTTTTGCTCTAACGTTTACATCCAATTTTGAAAGAATAAGATGCTCATACATTTTAGAGATCCAATTCAACATAGAGGTAAAGCAAAAGACTTGTTTTTCTTGGGTAAAAGAATCATTTTCGCTTTCTTCCAGTTATTAGGAAAACTTCCAGTAGGAAACAAGTTATTGTAGAGATTAGTAAAGACTGTGGGAAAGTTGTGTATTAATGGATAATCAGTGGTGGACAAGTCACACCTAAGGGTTGGGAACTAAATTAGTCTTCCTTGTGGATACAACTTATTCAAAAGTGCCTTTAAAACGAGGTGTCAATTCATCTCTTTTCCATAAGAAGAAAAAACTTGAAAATGTTGCCTTACTGTCACTTCGAAACGTTTAGTTGTCAAATAACAGTATTATTTGATTTCAATACTCAAAAAGAATGTGACTTTTGTTTCTCGCTGTACATAAGTGCAACAAGAAATTGAAAATAATACCTAAAGTGACATGAATCAGGTTAGAAAAAATTTTACTAAATTTAATTCAAATTGACTTTTTTAATCTATTCTTTTGAAGATGCTTTAATTCAAGAATAATGTGTAATATACATATTCAATATTACCACAATACCTAATGGGTACGTAGTGCATGATAATGCTGTGCACCAATATAGTGTTAAAAAAAATATTACTACTACAATATTGGAACGACAATGTTAAACCAATATGATGCGTACCTATAATGATAATGCATTCTTTTTGATTGGTCATATTGATTACATTGTATTTTTCAGTTGTTTTCTGTTTGATTTTCACTCTTATACCAGTCTTCTGCTTTTATGTAAATTGACAAGATTGAGAAGCGCAAAATATAACCTAATCTATTCTTTGATCTACAAGATAAAATTTTTGCAATATACGTTAAACTTAGAAACATCCATTAATTAACTACTTGTTGCTTTTGGTCTTATGACAAATTTTTGTGTATAACGCATATACATATTCTTGGTAAATCTTTATTTTTCGTTACAAAACAAACAAAAAATAAATTATTTTCTCTCGGCCTTTCTAAGAGTCAAGTAATAAATGACTTGTAATTAATTATGAATTTTTTAAAATTTTTTAATAGCGTAGAGAACAGAAAATTTTTGAAATATTCTCTTTTGCTTATATTCAAACATACTACGACTTTTGCCAAAGCAAAATATTTTTAATCACAAATTTTATTTTATTCAAATAGTCAATGAAGACTTTATCTTATGTCTTGTAAGTAGTATGTGAAAACATTAAACTTATAGTAATTAATTTTTAATTAATCTGGTGTAAACGCGATTACTTAAAAAAAAAACGAAATTCAAAAACTGCGACATCAGCCACAAATGTTGAGCAATTTATTATACACAATTTATGTTAACCAAATAAATGATTTTAAACATAAACAGACGGACAAAAATAAAGTAACGGTATGAGAATGAGTATATTACATCAAAGAACTTTTTGATTAGCGACTATCTTCTGCTTCACTTATGACAAATGTATTCCTCGACAGATTCATATGGTGGTCTACATATGTTAATCAGAATTGCATTTTCTTTCTATCTACAGCTAAAGCTAAATTTTACATTAAGATTCAACTTATGCTGGAATTTTAAATATGTTTAGCGAGAAGTTTAATAATTTATTGATGCTTTTTTTAGTATGTAGCCTTCTTCGTTCATATTTGTTAATGAAGAAAACACGAATCCTGCCTGTGTTAACTGCGTGTTTGTCATATTCAGTAATTATGAGTATATATTATACTACGCAAAAAAGTAAAACATTTATCATTTAGGTACATTAGCAAATTGTAGTTAGCGTGTTTTTAAAAGTTGCGATGCAAGTTACTAAACAGACAGATAAGAAACGCCGCAAGATGAGAGGACGTTTGTCCTAAAGCAAACGTGAAAAATACTATGACAAAACTTAAAAGCATGTAGGAAGTACCGTCAACATATATGAATGCCTCTTTTTCCGTTTCAGCCTTTTTCGTGTAACGTACAAGGCTAAAGACTATCTCTTAATGATGATTCCCTTGTGTAAATACGGTCCATGCACAGTTTTCATTCATATTATATTAAAGTGTTTCATAAAAAAATGCGGTGATAAATTTCCTTCAAAGAAAACTAAGTATGCCTCACATTTTAGCTTTGGGTAGTACGGCAGGACCCACTCTATCTTGAACAAAATCCTTTTATATAAGAATGAAAGAAAAATCGCATTTGTTTTGAGGCGGCACAACGCTTTGATTAAGTACGTTCTTGGCGGGGCTCGAACTTAGGGCGCCGCGGTGGAAATGGATCAGTCCGCGAGCTCATTCCGTGTGCTTCATTTAACATATGGATTGATGGAAAACCTATTTCTCTTTATACCCCGTATATAAACAATGTAAATTTTTTATCGATTTGCCAATTTCTCTCTTAAATTCGGTTCTAAGGCTGACTTTCTTTGTCTCAAATCTCGCTTACATGAATGCTTCATAGTATATACTACATAGTATTAAAATTAATGAGCGTACTTGGATTTATAAAGTGTCTTTCTAATTTATGGATCTACAACTGCATAAACATCTGATACAAATTTACAAACTGCAGCTACACATTTTTAATTAACTGCGAGGTTTGCGTTTAAAAATCGGTTACATACGTAACCTGGGCTATAAATTACTGAAACTTTTCTACGTCGAAAAAATGGTTTACTAGTACTTTATAAATTTTGGCAACGTTACCAAACTTCCGTTCAAGTTATATTGATGTGATTATTGTTTCAGTACCTCTTATTAAATAACTTGCGTTAGTAGTATCACGGATGTGTCGTGGAACGGAACACTAATGTAACTTTAAAAAACTTGTACCTACTTTTAATTTTGAGGTTTTGGTTAAATATAAATTGAGAAGTTTGATTTCTATATCAAATTATTCAAATCAATGTAAAGAGGTTAGTGAAGCTAATCAGATATTTACAGAATTGATAGATTATTTTGAAAACCTTGTAAAAAGAAATTGTATTTTTAGTTAGAAATCTTCGTGCTCTTAAACATAATAGATAATAAAATTTAAAATAAAAAAATGACAAATATTTGGAATATAATTCTAGTCTAGTCGACAGGTATAAGATAGAAAAAGTGCTGAAGTTAATGAATCTTTGGGTTGTTGTTTAGGGATGATTTACACTGCGCCGCAAAATTAAGGCAAAATTCAAAATTTTGTTGTGAAAACTTAATTTTATTGTTTTTTCTGGAATGATACCTAAATCTAATATTTACACAGTTATTAACACTAATTTACTAATTCATAAACAAAAAATTAAAGAAAAAACAACAAATTGCAAGAAATCCAAAAAATCGCCATTTTTCTGGTCCACAAATTCGCATGTTACAGTCGTGTAGTTGACCTTAATAGCGTGTATTGCCTCCTCGAGCATTGATAACAGCTTGCATCCTTCGTGGCATACTGTCAATGAGCCTTGTAACTTCTGGTTGCTCAACTTCTTCCCATGCTTCCATTAATCTAAGAGTTAACTCCGGGAGGTTTCTAGGAGGGTGTTGCAAGTTTTTAATCTTCCTTCCCACAATATCCCATAGATGTTCTATGGGATTCAGGTCGGAGCTTCGTGCTGGCCAGTCCATTCGAACAATTCCCACTTGTTCAAAATACTGGTTTACAATTCCGGCGATATGCGGCCTGGCATTATCTTGCATATAAATGAAATTATCTCCGATGTACGGGGCAAATGGTACAACATGAGGGTCTAACACATCTGTGATGTATCGATGGGCTGTTAGTCGACCACCATTAATGGGTACCAACTCTGTTTTTGCTTGCGATGTGATGCCTGCCCATACCATGACAGAGCCACCACCATATTGCACGGTTCCTTGTATGCATGCCTGGCTGTATCTTTCGCCAGGACGTCTATATACTCTTCTACGGCGGTCATCACTATATAGAGAAAATCTGGACTCGTCACTGAACATTACTCTACCCCAGTCAGCATTGTTCCAATTAAGATGTTCCTGCGCAAATCTTAAGCGTTCTTGTCGGTGCTCCCGGGTTAGCAAAGGACCTCTAGCAGCTTGATAGGGTCGAAGATCGTCTTCGGCGAGTCTTCTTCTGATCGTATCCTTGCTTAGTCGACGACCATAGGTTATAACAAATTGTTGTTGTAGGTAAGTGCTCGTTATGAATCGTTGCCTTAAACTTTGAAGCCGAAGAAATCTGTCTTCTCTCGCCGTTGTAGTCCTTCTTCGACCTTGCCCGTGTCTTCTTTCGTGATTACCTGTTTCCCTGAATCGGGAAAGAACCCGCGATATTGTCAAAACAGCCACATGCAAACGTTGGGCGATGTAAGTTGCAGTAAACCCTTCCTCTTGCAGCGCTACTACAACAGCACATTCTTGACCCGTAAGATTTTTCGAAATCCGTCCGGGGGATTCATTTTTGTCTGTCTTTTAAATGATGGTGTAAATAAACTTCAAAAAACCGAAGAACTTACATAACAAACGATACCTCACTTTTTTAACAACAAGAAAAAGGTTGTTTGACAGATAAAAAATTTTTTTAGCCTACTAGATAAACAGGGAGTATTTTAATGTCCACTTCGGAAAAATACACTAAAATTAATTTTCCGCAACGAAATTTCGAATTTTGCGTTAATTTTGCGGCGTATTAACATGTTGTGAACTTTGTGGACTTTCCTCATGTTTTCCTTCAATTAAGTTTTTTTCCTACATCTTACTGCAAACTATTTTTCTACTGTTTTGTGTAGAGCTTTAAATTTTCTACACTTTTGGCTGTTTAAACATGTTTGTATGTCAATTCGTTACCGAGATATGGCGCTTCAAAAAAAGATAACCTTTCAAATTTTGCTAAAAATGCAAAAAAATGCAGGATTTTATCTTATTTTTTCTGTTATACCAAATTTATCATAAAATGTTGTTGTAATTATGATTCCTGGTTAGATAGGTAATCGGGTGTGTAGTACGGAATCAATACTAATTATTATGCTCCTCCTTTTTAAACTTACAGATCATCCAGTAGGTTCTCTGAGGAATATCAGGACTGACGTTGGATTGAAGGGAGTAATTTCCTCCAGTTCGAGGAAACGTTTTCCAAAACAGTTCTTCTGGAAAGCGTGACTTCACATTCCGAAAGTAGGTGGATCGGGATCTCCATTGATTTGCAGCAAAATCTGCATCACACCAATCTTGGTAAGATGTCCGTCAAGTCAGCAGTGTCCCGTCAGGCAACCCGTGAGAATTCTAAAGTGGTTCCTGCTAACTGCTAAATAATCTCAGTGCTCTTTACCGGTAAATTCACTTAGTAGAGTTTTGGACTGCCTCGGCTCAGATAAATTGTTCCAGTGTTCTAAATTTTCCTTTTGTTTCTCAGTCCGTAGTATTTTACGTATTGTGTGCTTGCCAATACCACAGCAGAGCTCTGGCCTTACAAACCGCGTAGCCGCTCCTTTTTCTGGTTAGGGCACCCGCCTGTTTGTTACCAGAAATCTCAAAATGTTCAGAGACCTTATTGCATGTCCCCAGTATATACAGTTTCTTTTTGCAAGTTTTTACCATAGCGGCTTGGCTATCGGACATAATAATAATTTTAATCTGCCGACATATTCCCGATCCAGGTTAAACTGCACGCAACGTTCTATTGCGTGAACTTCTGTCTAAAAGATAAAACTGTGTTTGCCCATGAGGTAGTAGTATTTGGTGCATCTGGTACTGGAAAGAAAATTCCCCCAGCCGCCCAATTCTCCTTGTTGCCTAGTATCGTCCGAAACTTGATTTCAAATAGAATGTTTATATCGTCTCCGTGATAGAGAAGCAGATGATATCTCCTATTGAGTAAGGTCCTGTCCGAGTGATTGAGCCTCGGACCGCCATCCTTTTCTAGTTTTTCAATGCTCAACAGCGTCAGCTTGGTCTCCCTATCAATAACAAAATGGAAGAGAGGAGTCAGCCCTAATAGGTGCTCATTGCTTGTTGTAGAGCAGGTGCGCATTGTTCCCGTAATGTATATACCCGCTAGTCTCTGCACTTTTTTGAGTTTCTTCTTGGCGGTAAGCTCACAGAATTTTCGCCATACTCAGTATTTCAGGCTTACGCCCTATTTTTTGTCTACGAGTCTATTGTACATTAACTGTGTCCTAGTGGCTTTGTTGATAACATTCACCAGGTGTTCCTTCTAGTTTAGTGTCTTATCTAGTGTGAGACCTAAGTATTTGACGGAGTTGCTAAAGCCGACGACCGTCCTACCAACCTGAATTGGCTTATGTCCGTCGAATTTCATTCTGCGAGTGAAGGTCACCAGCTTAATCTTGCTGGGGTTAATTTTCAGTAGTAATAACCCAAGGACATTGATAATTGTCCGAAAAAATTTTATAACAGGTTTCGAAAGCTTGTTGCTTGAAATAAACCGACGCCGTAGGCGGAGGTCTGTTTTCTAGGAGCAACAAGCTTGAGAAAGTTGTTATAAAATTTTGAGCATTTATCAATGTTCGAGGATTATTCGGATAGAAATTTTTTGCAAATTATAGAAAAATAAAGAGCAAAAACAATTTATTTAAAGGTGCAGTTAACAAAAGAACAATTAGAAAAGTTAAATAAAGATCCAGACGTGTTAGTTTCTATAACTGATAAAGATGTATTTCCACTACGCATGCTGTTGATAATTTGATTATGATGTTCTTTGTCAATATTCAAGTAGGGTTTTATTGAGTTAGCATTGTTGTGACCCGTAATTTTTATAAGCTCTTGCTCTTGTACACCACTTTTGGCCAATCGACTAACGGCGGTCGATCTATTCGAGTGATTAGTAATTTTTTTTTCGTGATATTCAAGCCAATCGCTTCGGCAGACGATTTTGTCTAATTTTGAATCGTATTTCTTCCTATGGGCATATTATCATACCAGTGATCATTTTCGGATTTCCAGTGACGATTTGTTCTTAGGAATAATCTGTTGATTTTAATATTTGGGTCCCTTTTGACATCAATTTTATAAATAATCTGACAGGACAAACGTTGCTGTCGTTGTTTTCTATTAAAAATTTGCTTTTAGTACACATTCTTGAACCACCTTGGCAAGTATTGGTGAATACAGGGTTATATTCAACTCAATTTGTTAGAGAACCATCGTTGTTTATTTCGATACAAAAAAAGTCAGTCAAGCAAGCAGCAGCTTCCCCACCTCGCCAAGCTAATTCTACCGCGGCTATGTGATAGAATATCCGTTGCAGCCCTTCAGGGGTATTTTCATTCCATAAATTTATCATTTTCGTTATTTCTACGGAACTTAATGCTGTCGAACTTTGTTTCCTTTTACAGGGATCTGATTGCAGTTTTCGTCGTATTGAATCGCGGACAGCTCGCGCTTGATGAAATACAACACTTTTGAATGGGTCAATAATAACTTTCATTTCTTTATAGTATTTTTCTTGTAACAGCTTACTTGTTAGGTTTCACATGGTTTTGACCGTAGTTTCTTTAAACTCTGTACCATCTTTTCTTCTCATGATCATAGCCCAATCCTTTAAAATCAACGCCAATTCTTCCGCCGTTCGATTTCCATCTAATTGATACTTTCTATGATTGCAAAAGTCCATAAATGCTTTCCATACAAATTTTTTGTTGTAAACGGTGTTTTTTGGTATGCTTGATTCTATAATTTCATTAATATTCTCGTCCGTATTAGAACCAAATCGTGAGATTTTGAAATATAAATAGTCGAAACGTCAAAATCGAAATAAATTAATGTGTATCCATGGCAATGTGAGTGAAAACAGCCCATGGGATCTGTTTTCAGTGTAATGTTGTCCTGATTGGTTGTCTTTAATCAGATGACTTCAAATTAATTGATTTCATTGGATTTCTACTGGAGCAAAAAATGTTCAGGACAATGGACTTACACCACCTCTCTGCCAATTCCAGCGCTGCCTGCACTGAATGTTCTCACACTTGCCTTGTTGAAATATAACAATGTCGTCAGCGTACTCTTGACAGGAGTTCCCTTTGCTAGACAAAAAACAAAGAAGATTGTCCACAAGTAGACTCCAAATCAGGGGCGACAGCGCTCCTCCTTGAGGCATTCTTTGGCAATATTTACAACAACTGTGGAGTTTCCCAATCTTACTTCAGCATTTCTGGTCCTTAGAAGTTCTGCTAACCATTTGACAATAGAAAGGTCAGTCTGCTTAACCTCCATTGTATGGAGCATGAAGTTGTGCAAGACGTTCTTGAAAATCCCTGCAATGTCTGGGAAGGCACAGACTGTCACTTCCTTCTGTTCTAGTGAAGTACTCAACTTGTTTGTCAGCTGGTACAGGGCAGTCTCCGTAGATCTACCCACCTTGTACGCATGCTGATTCCGTTGCAATGAGACCTGGGTGAGCACTGTTGTCTTTATATAATTCTCTACCAGTTTCCCCAGCGTCTTGAGCTAGGGGCTGATGGACTTGTAGGCCTTAAGGTTGGCGATGTCTTTTTATTGTTTCTGGTTACAATCACACTGATTTAGTCACCATCAATGCTGAGTATCTCTAAAAGTGACTTGCAAGTTTTTACCATCAGCGCAAACAAGAGGATTCCGTCAATTGCCGAGTGTTGACTAAGCAGATGACATTATCTGTTTTCCATTCAGCAGCTGATTGAGATGATTGAGGAAGACAGTCGACCACGTACCAAAACTGTAAAAAGTAGTGTACCAATACTGAAATTTTAATGAGAGGTAGATTAATAAACTTAATGACAGAGGACTAACAAAATGTGATTTAGAACTTTTTTATAGCATTTATGTTACTTCCTTTATAAAAGTAACATAATAATTTAATATTATTGATTATTTGTACAATTTTGAATTTTACATTTATTGTAATTCTTTTTAATTCAAATTTTTTAATGAAAACTATTTAGATTAGTGTCGAAAAAATGTAAAGTAATTTTACGTCTATTGGCAAATACTCCATAAAATTAATTATAAGTTTCAGCTACATAAAATGGTAGCCATTTTTAGATTATCACATCAATAATGATTGAGGTTATGAGCAAAATATATTAAAATAATAATAAAGAAACTATTTAGATTGTTAGTTTTACATTACTTGTTTCATAAACAAGTAACAGTTGCGCAGTATTTAATCTCTATGAGCAACCTCAATCACTCCCTTTGAATTATAAATTTTAACATCAGTCAAAACATACATGTTAATATACAAACAATCAAAAGTACCCGGAAATAAAATATTTAGGGACAAAATGTAAGGGGGATAAATGTTGGAGGCAAAGTTTCCGCAAACCAAGAACATTGTGAATAACTTAATATCGTTAATGACATAAATAAAAAACGTATCTTTTTGTGCCTGCCTGAGATAATTATATATTGAGGGAAAGGAGGAATATCGCTCTTAAAAGTAACTAAAATTTATACAAACGGGATGTGAACATAGTTCGCTTTCATTAGATACGAAAATTAGTTTCTGTAAAGTGTGTTTGGACGTAGAAAGAAGTTGTCTAAAGTTGGAGATTCTAACCAGGAACCATAATTTCAACAGCATTTCATGATAATTCTGCATTGTTTAACGACATTTGAAAAATCACATTTTCTTTGAAGCAACTTATTTCGGTAATGAATTGACATACAAACATATTTGACAGTCAGAATTGTAAATCTAATGCTGTACAAAAAAAGTATGTAAATGTTTTTGCTGTAAAACCTAAGAAAAAAGTGTTATTGAGGGAAAACTGAAGAAATTTCAAAAGATTTGCGGTTTTTGAAAACTTGATATAACGTTAATTATTCCTGAAGAACATCCCAAAGTTTCATTAACTTCCGACCTTTTTCTACCTAACCCCACTTTTTCAAACCTTTTGACTGAATTATTTATTATCTCTATGGACAATTGTGGGTAGCACCTGGAGAGTTATAACTTTAAAGTCCTGATAGATAATTTTTTTTCAGGATATTGAATTCATTTTTATGGCGTTATGAATAACATATTAATAGTTCTTGATTCTTGAAATAAGGCGTACATATATTCTTCGAACATTTTTACTATGTTCTTACTAGCACCTCCACAATTTGAAAAAATGAATTATTTTCAACAGTTATAATGTTAGCTTAGTAAATAATTTCTTCCTAAGTTTTATTATAGATTGTAGAAATGTTTAACAAAGAAAAGAGGCCTTCAGTAGGAGCATAAACAAAAACGACAGGTCTGTATTTTTGGGCGAAAAGTTGGCAAAAAAAAGGACTTGTCGTTTTGTTTATGCACCTACTGAAGGCCTCTTCTCTTTGTTAAAGACTTCTATAAGTTATAATGTTCTAACTGATTGTTGCTTAATTTACCAGAACTATTTTTAAAACTAATCCAAAACTTTAGATCTCTTTGCAAAGTTTCAACCTTACAGACGTTATGTAAAGCGATTCTGTTCCTTGTCAGTGTTAAATTTGGCGTAAATCTATCATCTTAAATTGTAACAAAAACATCTATAATTTCATAGTACGAACAAATATGCAGTCAAAATGTACCTTTAAATTCCGTATATTTTTTGTATGTACACTCATGAAATTTAAAACTTGGACATCACAATTTCTGTAAACAAAAGTTTGCACATTGTGAAGCGGGCTTAAGGGTATCATTTACAATTCTAACAGCAGGTAGTCTCAGCAGGGGTTATCTTATAGAAGGACTGTAGAATGAATCATTACACAAAGCACGTTTTAGAAAATAGGTAATTTACGTTGCTTACTTAATTTTTTTCTTTAAAGAATATATTTGAAGTTGAAGTGTGTTCAAGATTCTATTTTACTTGGTAATGCCCTACGGTGCTTTTTGGTATATCTAACATACGTGAAATTTCACGCACGCTACGGCCCGCCGCTAATTCCGAAACAATCCGCGCTTTCAAATCAGCACCGAGATGAGGTGGCATTTTCACAACACTTGAAATTTTAAACTAAAATGGAATTTACATTTCTTACTTTATTTATTGGTTCACACTACCCCTTCTCAAACAGTAGGTAATTGTTTATTTATTACATACTTCTAATGACCAATGTAACAACCCTTAGAGCAATATGACTCAAAGGAAGTAAATTAAACAAGCAAGGATATTCTATTGTTATTGAAACTTATTCATAAAGTAAAAGCCATTTCCTTATAATGCTAATGGACAGGATTTTCTTTTAAGTATTAAGATTACAATAGAGGACTTATAAACTTTCGAAAATATCTAATTATAAATATTTACACTGCAATTGCGCTTTTTCCTTAATAATTTCTTAGCAATAACACGTTCTTGGTTTTAAGTTGTCATAAATTTGATATGATATAAATTTGTGTTTCTAATATTACATCACAAACTAATCTTTATTCGCCAAAAATTGTTGCTTAAGTTGTAAAGCTTCGTACACACCTGAACAACAAACCGAGCAACAAACATAACAACGAACCGAAAGTCAAACAGAACGACAAACGATCTTTTATGATTTCCACAATCCGAACAACAAACGGAACGTTTGTGCTGTTCCATAATTATTTTCAGTAGTTTTCAGTTCATATATATTTATTATTGAGAAGAGAAAATTGCGGAAAACAAGAAGATAGTGCCAACCAAATTTTTACGCACAAAGAAGAGTAAAAATTATAATTTACTTCGCTTTTTTTTATTTTGAAATTTCCGCCCAAATGATGCTAATAGGGACATCATTTTTTCTTGCATTCTTAAACACTGATTAATTTAAAACATTTTTCTTCTGTCAACTCCATAATATTACCTAAAACACAACAAACCCACAAAAGGGAGGACAAAAATAAATAATTTAATTCTCCCGCATAAGTTTGTTCGCCGTTTTGTTTAGATTCGTCCAAACCTGCAAACGCATTCGCGCGCATTTTCTTTGATGTCGGAGAAAAAACCGACAAGTTGCGGGAACGCCGCAAACCGTTCGTGGAACAATCAGGACTTGCGAATCTGTTCTAAAATTCGTACGTAGCACCGTCCAAATTAATGTTCCGATTGCCGTTCGGTTCGTTGTTCTGTTTGTTCCTCGGTTTGTTGTTCAGGTGTGTACGAAGCTTTACAATAAGCATATTAATATGAACTATATCTTATGAAAGGAGAGTTATGTAACTATAATTAACGACTTAACGTTACGTTAGTAGATTCCATTTACTATTTACACATATTTTCTTGGAACATTCGATAATTAACTATCGGGATATGATGACCCTATACTTCGCAGGTTGTGCGCAACTGGATACAAGCAAATAACTTGGAGCTGTTACCCTGGCCAGCAAAAAGCCCAGATTTTAACATTATCGAAAATGTTTGGGCTCGAATACTTGCTGTTATCCGAAGACAACAAGGGCCAAATTTTATACCAGTAAACCGTAATGCACTAATTGCAGCCATTGATACCGCATGGGAAACGATTAATATTAATTATATTGATACCTTGATAGCGTCAATGAGCAGACGCCTCCAAGAATGTATCAATAATAATGGAGGTCACACCCATTATTGATTTCTTATATTTATTTATATAGTAATACCTTTATTTAAAAAAAACGTTTTCATTTAATTTTAAACTATAACTTGGTATCTTAATTATAATTATGTAATAAATTCTTGTCAAAAACTAAATATATACGTTGACAATAAGAATTGCCTTAGTTTTTATTTTCACTTTTTATATTAACTACAGAAAAAAATGAAACGTCATAAAATATACATTTTGTAAGGACTAAATATTATGAATAGAGAGTTTAATGATTTTTTTAATAACTTACAATAATTAGTAGGTTAGATTTATTTAAAAATAAGTAATAATCAGTCAACCCAAATAACCATGTTTAGTTTTTTGATTTAATTTAAAAGTTATTGCTTGTAGACGAGCTATGGTGTTTAATTAGCGATACCTTCAAATATATTCTTTAAAGAAAAAATTAAGTAAGCAACGTAAATTACCTATTTTCTAAAACGTGCTTAGTGTAATGATTCATTCTACAGTCCTTCTATAAGATAACCCCTGCTGAGACTACCTGCTGTTAGAATTGTAAATGATACCCTTAAGCCCGCTTCACAATGTGCAAACTTTTGTTTACAGAAATTGTGGTGTCCAAATTTTAAATTTCATGAGTGTACGTTAGTCCTCTAATGTCGAAAAATTATTTTGAAAAATTTTTTGTAGAATAGATTTTCAAGATATGAGTGATTGTCTACTACATGAATGAATATTTCTGAATACTGCTATCTCATTTTCTGAAACTGGATACTTTAATGTATTTATTAATTTAAAGGCTCTAACAATCTTTTTCTTTTGTTCTATAATATATTATCAGCACTGGTGTTGAAGGTGGTGCTATATTTTTTTTAATTTTATATTTTTCTTTTAGTTCACTGCTCTATTAAGCCTTCAGTATGTGTAAAATCACTTCTGGCTTGGCTTGCAATGTGAAACCAACTGACTTCAAGTGAGTGAGTGCAAGCCGTCACTACTAGGATGTATTGATATCTAGTTAGCCTAGACCAGTTCCTTGCATAAACAAAATATTGCGTTACCATAGCAACGAACAATAACTTATTAGAAGTTTCAGTGTAAAGTTTGACGTCAAAAAAGTAAACCAGAGTCACGCAATAAATTAAATGAAAAAAGATGTCCACCGAAATTGTGAAAATCGAAAAATTGGAGTATCGAGCCATCATCAAGTACCTGTATTTAAAAGGGTTAAGAGGTAAGCAGATTTACGAAGATATGTTAATACCCTTGGTGATCAATGTCCTTCGTATGCGACCGTCAAAAATTGGAATGCAAGCTTCAAAAGAGGTAAATTTTCCATTGAAGATGATGACTGATCGGGAAAACCAGTTTCTGTGTCAGTCCCCGAAAATATCGATGCAGTTCATGACATGATTTTATCAGACCGTCGAATTGGGCTAAAACGGATATCTGAAGCACTGAATATTTCATACGAACGCGTTCATCATATGGTTCACGTCAATTTGGACATGAGAAAAATTGCTGCAAAATGGATCCCCAAATGTTTGAATGTTGACCAAAAGCGTGCAAGGGTAGAAGCATCGCGTTCGATCTGTGCTCGATTTGAAAACGATGTAGACTTCTTAAACCGAATTGTTACTATGGATGAGACTTGGGTACATTTCTACGATCCAGAAACAAAGCAACAATCGATGGAATGGCGACACTCTGGTTCTCCAAGACCTAAAAGTTTCGTGTCCAAAAATCTGCTGGAAAAGTTCTTGCTTCAGTTTTTTATAATTGCCATGGAGTAATCATGATTGATTTTTTGGATAAGGGTAGAACAATAACTGACACGGAAAACTATCCAAAGGTGTTTTGTTTTTGCAGGACAACGCCCCTGCACACAAATCTCATGTTGCCATGCAAAAAATTCGTGATTTAGGGTTTGAATTACTAGAACACCCCCCTTATTCACCCGATTTGGCTCCGTCCGACTATCACCTCTTTCCTCAACTAAAAAAAATTTTAAAAGGTCGTACATTTTCTTCCAACAAGGAGGTAATAGAAGCTGTGGAGGTCTGGTTTGCAGAGCAAGAAGAAACATTTTTTTTGAAAGGTCTAGAGACGTTGCAGGTTTGCTGTAATAAATGTATCCAATTAAGAGAAGAATATGTTGAGTAATAAAATATTTTGACATTGAAATTTTGTTTGGTTCTATAGTAGGCTAAGAATTTTTCAATATATCCTCGTAAGTTTTGCTAACAGTTTTGATTCCTTTTTTTTAATTTTTAATTAATTCAGAAAGTCTTTTGCTATTAATAACACACAATGTGAGTATATCTACTATGGCAATTTCTCATGAGAATGTATTTCCTCTCATTTGCTGTTGAAACCACTAAAAAAGTGATTATCTTAGTATATTCATATTTGAAAATTTAAATAAAATATATTTTATTGAGAACGTGTCAATATTAGAGGTGTGTACCTACTATACCACAGGAAATAGTCTTAAATCCTCTCTTTTTTAACAACTTGACAACAAAATGTGTACAAATATGAAGTTGATTACATGATATTGTTGGATCAACTAATAAAATTTCAATGAAAGCAATTTTAAAGAAAAAGAGGCGAGAGTGTTGAGACATTTATATAATTATATATAATCATAGTTATTTAAAGGAAATGTAATAATTACATTTCTTTTCCATTGAACCTACTTTTACAAAATGAAACTATATGTTTATGAAAACAATGCTTACAATTTGAGAGGGAATTAATTGAAAGAACAAAAAATAAAATTATTTTGTTATCAAGCTTAAAAGAGTAAATCAAAACAAAGCCATCTGTATAAATGAAAGTCCATTTACTTCGATTGCTACAAATTAAATTAATTCTCTGGTATTATAAGCTCATTGTTCCGACATTGAAGCTTTAGTTTAGGGATGGTCCTATCTCACGCAGTGGTTTATAAAATAAAATACACAATTAAAGCTCTTTCAAATAAAAACATATACGTCGGTAAACCTGAAGCTTAATAAGTACAGCAACTATTAAAATCCCATCACTGTTTTAACTGCCATTAGGCAAAATAAACCAAGACCAGCCATTGGGGAGAGAGGTTTAATGCTTAATGGTATTAAACCGCTTGTGGACAGAATGGGAATATAATAGGTGTTGGTGGACTTGTATGTATACATGCGGCTTTTTTTCAACATCTCTTGAATTCCTTTGAATTACAATCAACAATAAAACAAACAGTACATAAATTAATTAAACGCCTATGAATAAATTTATCTTCTTCAAATATTTATTTAAAGATATTTCACTAAAACGTTCTCTTAATTACTTGAAAGGGGGAGTTTCTGGTTCAAGTATTCATTACACGTTCGTTAAACCCAGTTGATGATTACGTTTTGCAATCATGGTGCAAAAGTAATCAATCATTAATGCTCTTTATGAATACACAAGACGGCGTTAGCTGTACAACATTGTTTAATTAAGATGCAGTCTCTTCTACAAACTTATATTATGTTTCTCTTTCTATCTTAATTCCAATCTCTTTGCAGACCGCTTATTCGATGTTTGATCGTGTTTAATTAATGACTGTTATGTTTTGTGCTAAGTTTTAACGAATGCAAAAGTTTTTTACCGGTATAAAACATTAGTATTTAAAAACATATATAGGTTTTGATTTCTATCTTACAATTTAAATGAAAAATACTTTTTCTAATTTTGACATGTAAAGTGGCATTTTCATAATCAAAGTAAGTGTTGAAACCATCTACTTTTCGTAACTAGTAACGGTATACATTCCGTAATTGACTGAATGTAGCTGCTTAAGCTGATTGGTTGCTTGTTTTCAATGAACAGTTTTATTCGTTTGACCTTAAAATCTGTCATAATGACTTACTCAGATGTTGAGCCTTAAACGAAGGAGGTGCCGTGTTGAAGAGGATATTAAAAGCCCATGTTAGTTATAATTGTCGACGTTTCGACCGATCAGCCCGATCTTTATCAAAGCATTCAAACAATTAGGGAATTTTCTGATTCCAGATTTTTGTTCCACATAGCGCCACATGAATTCCTTAATTGTTTGTATGCCTTGATAAAGACCGGGCTGATCGGTCGAAAAGTCGGCAATTATAACTAACATGGGCTTTTAATGTCCTCATCAATACGCACCTCCTTTAGTGAAGGTTCAACATCTGAGTAAACCAATATTATTACGGAATTAAAAAGCAGTTTAACTATAAATAAGATGTCATAATGACGTTTATGTTACAAATACAAAAGTGAACTTGATAACTATTGTTAAGTATTCAGAATAAAAAGGTACTGTAGTCATACAAACCTATACATATTTGTGAATTGTCGAACTGACAGTTAAATCTTAAAACAAAATTTTAATAAAATCTATAAATATTTGGTCGCCATTGTGGAAACAGCATTTTTAGGCCAAAAGGCTTTTGCTTTTGTTTTTCTTTCCACGATTTCTTATTTTCTACCACATTTTCCCAGTTTGTAATCTGGCAAACCTATAAATCCCGCTTCACTTCCTCCAACAATATTTTTCGTGGTCTTCCCTTTCTTTTCTTCCTTCTGGTTCACTTGTCATTATTTTGTGTGTAAGTTTGGTTTTATCTTTCCTTTTCCCATGCCCCATCCATCTCTTTGCTTTGCTGTGTTGTTAATTTTATATTGGCTTCTGGGTAGATTTATTCCAATTCTTTATTTGTTCTTTGTCTCAATGAACCATTATCCTTCATACTTCTTTAGATTTTTTAATATTTTTCTTTGTTATGCTCCATGTGGGGTATTACTTTAGAAAAATTTATTCTTCTCTTTGTGTAATACCATTTTATTAAGAAGAAACATACTTATTAACATGATGTCGTATAATTTACCTCAATCTCAGTTGCTGTCAATGACAGTATAGTTAACCTCATATTACACCTTCTTGTCTTTAATAATGTCCTGTTACTAAATTGTGAATCGAAGGATAAGAGTATGTCTGTAAAGAACTATTTGATAAAATTATTTATAAAACTGAAAATAACATACAATACAGTATGTTATTGTTTTTAAAAATTAACCAGTTTGGACTTAAATGATGCAAATAAAAACTATATTTCTTCATTATATTAGTTATTATTGTAAATCAATTATTTAAAACAAAATATTATAAACTAAGTCAATGCCAACTGTTGGCATTTACTTAGTTTATACTATTTACACGTGTCCATTTTAACACGAGATGTCGCAAGACACACATTTTACTTGTAAATTATTATAAAGTATAGATTATATACGTTTTTTGAAACTCAAAAAAATTATTTAATTGTATCATTGCCTATTATAACTTTCATTTATATATCAATATGGATTTTTGGAGTTTCGTCTCTAATAGTTTCAGGGAAATGTTTATGTCTATTTCTGTGTTATTAACTAATCTACAGATGTTTCCAAAATTATGGGAAAAATTTTTGGAGGTGACTCTTCATCGAAAATTAAGATAGGTCTTTCCTATAATTTTTTTCCTGAACTCTGAGTTAATCCCTATCTAAGGGGGGTTTAAATATTACGCCACAACTTTGACTTAAAATAATAATTAATTTTAAAATTCACATTTACTTCTTTACGAAAATGGCTACCTCTTTTTTAATCCGTGGTGTAACTCTGCAGGGGGTAAGTTCAGAAAAAAAAAATTTCAAACAAATACTCCACCTAATTTTCAATGAGTAAGCACTTCCTAATTTTTTTCACATCACTTTCGAATATTTTTCTATATATATTCTCACATTCTTTTTTTCAAAAATTCTATTTACGGAAGGAAATGTGTCCTCCGAAAAAACAATCGATTTTTCTGCATAATGAAAATTATTTGGTCCTATCATTATTCAAATTGGGGTACTTAAGGTTAATGTAAGAATTTTATAGAAAACATTTTTTAGTATTATTTATATATCTTATTTTAGTAATGAATATTGGATCCATTTTTTATACGTTTACAAAATATCTGTTGATAATTTCTATGGTCATGTTATCCAATGTGCATGGTAAACGTGACGTTTTACAGAAAGACTGAAAAAGGATATTAACTAACTTTTATTGAATTATTTTTTTCACAACAAGAAAAAACCTACTTAAAACTTTTGAGATATTGAGACTCTATTTGTATGATTTGGTTGCCTTTGATATTGAGGAGTAGTTTGTGTATATAGACGTATCTACCCTGGTTCTGTTCCGAAGAACACAACCCATTTAATTTATCTACTAACTATTGATAAAAATTGACTAGAAAATCAAAGACTACTACTGAAGATAAGTATTTGTAAATTATTCGGTTGAACTAGAGGTTCAGTTGGAACAACTGCTGATTTTGCCGCGCTTTTGATTAACCTACCACAATTAAACTTTTTGTTGTTGTTGTGTACTCTAACTTTAACCTACTTTGTTTGTAACATCATGAGTCAGAATTGTCTAGTAGAATGTGGGATACTTGGTGAGGATAAAGTTCTGCCTCTAATAGCTGTTCTAGTCTTGACATAAGAAGTTCATCATCCAAATATGACTTTAATCGCTCAAGTGGTTCAAAAGTAACACGATAGAAAATTTTCTTTTCTTTATAGTATAGTATTTGTTAAAAAGTCTACCACAGTGTGTCCTATAGTATTCTAATATATCTATAAACTATTTTAGTAACGAATCATTGGTTTAAAAATTATATATACCATTGTAGAAGATGTTCTCAATCTCTCAAGTTACACGATCATAACAGACGTAGATGTCAATATTGTGTTGGTCAATATTGCCAAACCCTCAGACGTATACAAAAACTCGTTAACAAAATATGTTTCGTCCCTGCCACAATTTAAAATTGTTTTGAGGTATACATAACAGGTTGCTCAAAAATAAAAGAGTTTCTGTAGGTTCTCTATTCAAGCTCATTGTTTTAATTAAGATCAAATGCAGCTTTTGCAAACTAAATTTTTGATCAAAATCATACTACTGCTCCTCCTTAGTGATTATTAATTTCTCTGAAAAATTTATATGTAATCTAATCTCGGTCTTATATACCGGGAGATCATTTAATAATGCCCAAAACTTTTAATTTCCAATTTATCTATATTTGCTTCCATTATCTTTAAAATTCCTACTGAAATTAGGTGCACAACCTGTTAATTATTTATAACTTGATTTAAGGTTAATTTAAAATAACAAATTATAAAAATTTCATTAAATAGAACTTGTGAGGATATATAACATACAAAGTTTAATTATAACATTTGCTATTATTTGACATTTACTTTAAGCTAACTTCAATGACAGACTAAACATTTGATATCAACGGCGGAAAGTAGTATCGTATGGACATCATTTAATGATAACAGTGTATTAAATGTACCTATTATTTAATTTAGTTACACGGAAAACATTCATGTATGAATTGTAGTTGGTTTATTTTAATTTGTGTTGTGTGTCATTTTAAAATATCTTTGAAAAATAATTTTAAATTAATATAGACCTACTTTTTACCATTTCAATCTATAAAATTTCAGCCTACTGAATTGTTTTTATTCACTCTACCTTCACAAAGGAGGAGTTGTAGAACCATGTTAAAATTATGTTATACAGTATGTTCTAAATACATGTTCAAATATCCTTATGTCCAACTCTATCTTTATTGGACTCTTCAAAAGCAACACCCCGTATATTGTTCAAGCGTTAAAAAAACTGTTATGTTTGTCATGTATATCTGACACATACTTTGGAATGCTAAGGTTTTCTTCAACTTTGCCTCGAAAAATTTAAGCGACGTGAGGAAATAAATTAAAATCATGGCTACTAATTTTCGTGTTGGTGCCATTAGTAATTTATGTAGTCTTTTGAAATTTGATGATATTTTGTTCTTTGTGTACAATACGATAGAATGAATCCCGTAGTAATTTAAAGCAATGAGTGTGATGTTTTTGCAACGTTGTTGACGACAGACAAAAATAGTAGAGGCATAAGTACTATATTGGGCACAGTTCAAACATATGTGAAGACAATTTTGAAGAAAAATAAGAAAATGTATGTTCTACACTTCTTAGTATTGTATTGTTTACTGCTGAAGCTCTTTTAACAATCATGTTCGAATGAATAAGCATAATTTACATTTTTATATGGATGTGAATCTAAATTTTGTGAGGAGTGTAGATCATCAGTATAGGTGTAGTGTGAAAATCTGGTGTGAGATAATTGAAGGTCGCATAATAGGGCCCCATTTTTTCAAGGGCAGCTTAATGAAAATAATGTAGATTTTTATATAATGTGGTTAGATAAAGTTCCTTCTTATTTTAGGATTGGAATCTGAAACACTCTTGGCCCCTATTCGTGACAACAAGAGAGTGAACATTTTTAGGAGAAAATCTAAAACTTCACTTCAAAATCTCTTTCCTTTATCTTAGTTCCAAAAACTAGTAATGTTGAATGCATGTGAATAGACGTCGGTATCACTTGTCATTTTAATGTTTGTTGTTACACTGTCAATGTGGCATTAAGTTCTACGAGATGATCTTCCATTTGATGTACTTATGCTCTTCTGGTTCTTCCCAATCTTAAATCAGTGCATGAACCATGTGGATTTCATTAAGATCCATTTCAATGTCTTATGCACAATAATAAAATAGGTACATTGTATGTAAAAAAAAAAACGTAAATTTTATTTTCTCCTAATACGACCAATAGAGAATAATTTTTCATGACGTTGAACGAATGGGAGGTGGTAAATTTTCAAGAATACCAACTTGATGTTTTTAGGAGAATTTTCGTCTTTCTCATGCGAAAATAATTCACCACAATTCAATAATAAGGGTCTTGGCAAAATTTCCTAGCTGTTGGAATTCTTCTATGGCCAATGTCCCCAGATCTAGCAAAAGTGGACTTTTTCTATGTGGATACCCAAAATATTGGGGAAACAATTAAAAAAAGCATACATAGTGTTTAAAATGGAAAGTTTTCGTATTATTTCACTTTTTCCGGAAAATTGACTTTTCGAAAAAATTAAATAACTCAGTTACCCTGGAATTTATCCATCTGCGATTTCGTAGTTTTAATATGCACCTTTTTCACCTTTCTAACCTTACTAGGTTTTGAGTAATCAATCATTCAATTGAACTCCCTAAATTTATAGATAACTTGATTTTTTCAAATGGCACCACCTTCTTTTTATGTGCCGTTAAACGTAGAATCTCATAAGCTTTCTAATGATAAGATTGTAGGTAACTAACTCTTACTCAAAAATCCGCAAAAATCAGTTAGATACCTACAACTTTATCATTAGAACTTGGACTCGGATTGACTTGGACTCGGATTGGCTTGGACTCAAATTGACTTGAACTCGAATTCACTTGGACTCGTATTGGACTTGGATTCGGATTAACTTAAACTCGGATTGACTTGGGACTCGGATTGATTTGGACTCGGATTGACTTGGACTCTCATTGACTTGAAGTCGGATTGATTTCAACTCAGATTGATTTAGACTTGATTGACTTGAACTCGGATTGACTTGAACTCGGATTGACTTGAACTCAGATTGACTTGGCTCGGATTGACTTGGACTCGGATTAACTTGAGACTTGGATTGACTTGAACTCAGATTGACTTGGACTTAGATTCAGTTGGACTCAAATTGACTTAGACTCGTATTGACTTGAACCCGGATTGACTTGGACTCGGATTGACTTAAACCCGGATTGACTTAGACTCGGATTGGCTTGAACTTGGATTGAGTTGAACCCAAATTGACTTGGACTAAGATTGACTTAGGCTCGGATTGACTTGAACTCGGCTTGATTTGGACTCGGATTGACTTGGACTCGGATTGACTTGAACCCGGATTGACTTTGACTCAGATTGACTTGAACTCGGATTGACTTGAACTCGGAATGACTTTGGACTGGTATTGACTTAAGCTGGGATTGATTTGACTTGGATTGATTTGTCCTCGGATTGACTTGAACTCGGATTGACTTGAGCCCAGATTCACTTGGACTCGTATTTACTTAGACTCGGATTAACTTGGACTCGAATTGACTTGAACTCGGATTGACTTTGGACTGGTATTGACTTAAGCTCGGATTGACTTGACTCGGATTGATTTGTCCTCGGATTGACTTGGACTCGGATTGACTTGAACTCGGATTGACTTGAGCCCAGATTCACTTGGACTCGTATTGACTTGGACTAGGATTGACTTGAACTCGGATTGACTTGGACTCGGATTAACTTGAGACTTGGATTGACTTGAACTCAGATTGACTAGGACGCGGATTGCCTTGGATTCGGGTTAACTTGAATTTTGACTTGGACTCAGATTGACTTGTACTTGGATTTACTTGGACTCGGATTGACTTGGACTCGGATTGAATTGAACTCGGATTAACTTGGACCAAATATGGAGGTATACTCAACAACTGAAAGCTTTACTTTGAGCGGTTGACGCAAAAACAAAAGGCTTTTTGGGTTTGCGGGAGGTACTTACCTCATTCAATATGAGTTTAATCAGTGTCGTTGCATTTTGGACCAGATAAATGTCCGTGTGTAAGTGATATATGTACATGGAATAGTCCTCTCAGCCAATCCTCAATTGGAACATTAACACTACGTTTGGTGTAGCTAAAGCTTGCCTGTAAATCTGGTACATTATTTGTATGAATTATTTATTATTAAGCGACACTACATCCGACAGTCTCGTTTTTTTTCATTCACCTATTACTATAGGAATTTTTTAATTGTCTGCCTTCTTTATATGTTGTGTTACATTTGTTTGATCTAGTGTATTTAGGTCTTTTGATCTCGTGCTGGTCGGTTTTATTTTTTTTTTTACCAGCAAGTGACGCCTTGTTTAATTTCTTCGAACTCCTTAAGGACCTCCCGACTCCTTAAGGACTCTACGACAAACGCCGGGAAGCTGCTGTGCTACCTAAATAATTTATTTTCCACGAACCTTTTAATCTTTTTTGTTAGTTCCTTTAGAGCCGCCGCGTATTTGTAAACCTCAACCGTTACAAATTTATGGCAGAAAATTTGTTTTATGGAATATTCCGTATGAATTACATCATCCTATGCGCAGTCTCGATATGCAAGCCATCTGATTTCGTTCACACAAAGTATCAAGGTCAGCCCAATTACTTGCTCGACAAATTCAACGTCTTTTAACACAAGGAAGTTCAAGTAAGTGGTTTAATAATATTAACAATCCTTCAAACTTTTTGTGTATTAAAGTTAATTTTGACAAACTAAAATTGGCCTAAACGGTTCGCCATTAAATGCAGTCGTGGTACCTTTGTTTTAGCATTAGTTTGTTTGCACTTATTACCATTTGTTGTCGTACCTTAAAAGCACTGGTTGTACCTTATGTTTATCTTTTTGAGTTGCCGTTTGATCCGAGAAATTACATTTCAATATCTTTAATTAAGTTATTTTAGTTTAGTAACGTTTTTAACACTTGTAAAGGATCCTCGCGTTATACGTTCATAGCTTTAAGTTCGTTGAAAGAAAATTTAATCTTTCATTTGATACCGTAGTTTATAAGTCTATTCATTAGTATAGTAGATTATTTAACGATTTAATGCTGGATTTTATTTGATTATTAGATTTATGTTTTTGGTCGAAATTGGTTTTAAATAAAAAAAGGTGAACATTTTGAAAAAAAGTAATACTAGAGCGACAAAGCCCCAAGTTTTGTCTTTTACAAAACTTTAAGTTTTTCTTCAAATATTAAAATTAAATGCTGTTTTAATGGTACTTATAGTGATGGCGCACCTGCTAGTATGTATTCTTCTTAAGAAAGTGGCCGTTATTGATGCCGACGTTTCGGCCGGTTTTAATAATAATTTTGGAGAAATGTCAAGTGACTCCAGTATCCTACCGGGTACTCTTAGGTAACAACAAGGCCGAATCTACATTTTAAGGAAAAAATTATTAGAAATTACAAGCTTTATTTACTATTAACAAAAAAATTATCAAGTAGCATAAAAACCCATCAAAACTGAAACTTATTCAAAACTTTTACATATCTTCCCCCTTTTGTTTTTTTATTCTTCAACAATTTTTTCTTTCCCACTACTTGATTAACGAGTAGATCTAGTTATGCAAAAATTTAAAAAAAACAGAATTCATAAGTGGTCGTGTAGATACTTAACTCGAGTATTAATTTATATTGTAATCGCGATGTTAATTGAAATAAAAACAAAATTAAAACGTATCTGGTTTTATAAATTATAAGGTATTTCTCGCACGCCCACTTAACTTCTATTGTATTTACAATAATTAATTATATTTTTCAAGATACACGTTTGCATCTTAATCAAAAAGAGATGTTAACCATCTGATGATAAATATTGCTCTTAGATGTACAACGTGTAAATTCTAATGTACAAGAAAATCTCATTTTATTTATGCTAAAAGCATCTAAGAAATTTATATAATAATATAAAAGATTAAATAAATATACGTTAATTTTAGATCCGAAGATACTTATAAAAATGTTTACTAGAAAAATAAATCTATAGTTAGTTAAGGCGTAGACGTTTGTGTTCTATCTTTTTGAAAGATACTACATAGTACTAGTCAATACAAGTTGGGCATGCCACAATATTAATCGGGCGTCAAGTGCGAACAAGTAAGTGATAAACTGCTGGAAATGGACTTGAACCTGCGTGTGTTTGTCGGTTTCGGATGAAGACATTACATAGTCTCTAACTTTAGTTGATGGTAACCGTGCTTTGTCATTAAATTGTTGTGGGTTTTTTAGATGACACGAAATGGTACGTTATTGATTATTCAACACCCAATTGAATAAAAGCATCAAATCTATTTGTTTTGACCTAATTACAAACAATTACCAATAACATACAGTATGTATATTCTAAGTGACGTGGTTGTATTTTCAAACATTGAAAACGAAATCAATCGATACATTACTTTTTATTAATAGTTTTGACTATGATATTATCATCCTACAAAAATTTATTTGGATTTGGTTCTCAATTACATTAATTAAATAAAATGGTAAAGCAAAATTTTAAAGTACGAGCTAGTAGTTTACGGTCGAGGTGTTTAGCCGAGGCCGAAGTTACTAGTGGTTGCTTTAAAAACACTTTTCGTTTGAAATAAATACAAATTTTTATTTCATACTGAAAATTTATGAAAATAAAAAGATAGGTATGAATTTTAAATTTTGCGTAAATTATTCGTAATAATTAAAAAGTAACCAACCTAATCCAATAACACAAACAACAAAATAACAAATATAAACAAAAAGTTTTGATAAAGTTCTAGGACGTTAAAGTTTTGAATCATAAATGATTTAAAAATGTCCTTTTAGATATGTATGAAATAAAGTAAATTTTTAAAGACATTGAAGATCACTGTACTAGATATTAAATTGTTTTAATACAAATTTTACTATTTCTGCATAACTTGTTTAAATTTATTTCGTAGGTAATTGATTAAATTTGAAGTTTAATATCCAATACCTTTTCAAAGAATCATATATTTTACTAACGTATTTTTTTGTTTTGATGATGATTCCTAAAGTTTATGTGATTAGAAACTAGTAAAATTGTAATTAATTTTCCAATTAAGAACTTTCCAATACATTAAATAAGCAATGAATCCAATCTTTATTTATAACTAGTTGAAAACCTTGTCCTGTGGGACGGATGGCGAGAATAAAAGTTCCACTGAATTAACTCAAACCCCCCAGGTAGACCGCTCTTCCCTGATTTCCCCATTCTCCCCCGTAATTTAATGCTAAAGTATAAGTATAGCTTCTGTAAAAAAATTCCACTACATGAGCCCAAGCCCTCCTGCTAGACTCCCTTCCCCGAATCCTCCATTCTTCCCCGAAATTCAATGACAAATAGCCTAAGACCTACATGGGGGAGACTAAAAAGGATTTTAGTATATAAGATATAAAATTAAATTGTTTCTCAAATTATAATATTGATGTTGTTAGTTTCATATTTTTAATCCAGGATCTACCACTTAGATATTAACTTAAAAGTTTACAGATCTCTGAAATTGCACTTTTGTCAGTTTTAAGAATGGATGAGTGTGATTCCTGTAAAAAATTTTGCGCTGAAAACATATCTGACCTTGATATTGCGTACGTCAGGTTTTTTTTTAAATGTTAGCTGAAATGGTCAAAAAATGGCTATTTTAACGATTTTTATGATTTTTTTGAGAACCAAATTTTTTTGTTTTAACTTTTCGTAATTGCATTGCTTAGTACTTCTAACTAACTGGCAGGTTCTTTTTCTGATCTTGCCTTAATTAATAAGATGTTCTCCTGATTTTGACCATAGTGGTTGGGTCTTTCTTTAATCTAGCCTTAACTAGTAGTATCACTTTCTTAACTTGCTTGATAGTTCTAAAGATAAATCATCATCTTCGAAAAATAAATCATCAGTTATATTCTTTGATTCGATACCTTTAATAGTAAAAAATAGTAAAGAAACTTTTAAAATTTTAAATTAAGTTTCGAAAAATCAACATAAAAATAACAATTATCTTTTCCGTATTTATTTATGTCTCTCTATGTCTTGAGCAAGTACAATGCCCCTATCTTATCTTCCCTCTTTTTCCTAGTTATGATCTACCCAATTAAATGTTTAATCTTTTTTAACGTTGAATTCTACTATTACCCATCTTCCTATAGCCAGTTTCAGCGTGGTTTCTTCTTTCTTCTCATATATTTTAGGATTTTCTATAGTCAGTTTTGGCGTGGCTTCTTCTTCCTCCTCTTTTAATATTTCAGAATCCATGTTTAGTACTGACACATCATCTATATGTTCCACGAGCAATGGTGAAGATTATGAAAGTCATTCTAATTATATTCCTACTGATGGTCATAAGATAAAAGATGAAATTAGATCTTGGGCGTTAAATGCTAATGTTAATCATAGTCAACTAAACTCTCTTTTAACAGTTTTAAAAAAGTATCATAATGAATTGCCTCAATGTTCAAAAACATTATTGCATACTCAAAAATATTTTAAATCTTAAGAAATATTATCGTTAAGGAACACCAATGGAAGTTTTATATACTTTAGTCTAGAAGTTGCTTTACATATGTTTTTGTTAAGTATCAGCACATTTTTCAAATAATGTAATTAAATTACTGATAAATGTCGTTGGATTACCGATGTTTCATAGCTCTAATTATCAGTTATGGCCAATTTTATGTTGTGTATACTCTAATGATTTCAAAAGTTCATCATTTCCAGTAGGCATATATTATGGTGACTCCAAGTCAATGACTCCTAATGAAATTATGAAAGAATTAATAGTTGAAGTTAATCATCTCAGCGCAGAAGGATTTATTTTCGATAACAAAAAGTATTTTATTAAAATTGTTGCATTTGTGTGTGACGCTCCTGCAAGAGCTTTTTTGAAATTCACAAAAGGGCACAACAGTTACTTTGGTTGTGATCGTTGCTACAAAAAAGGAGTATATATTGAAAACAGACTTACATTTAGTGGATTTCCTCTGAGCTACGAACTCAATTAAATTAAATTGCAATTAAATAATTTTAATATAGTTTCTGGATGAAAAAGCTTATGAATTTATGAATTAAAAAGCAAAATTTGAATAGTATCATAAGAACATATTTATCGTTTTTAAAGAATATTTTGGTAGATATGCCCTTTTTCTGTTAACAGTAAGATAGACACTAAGCTATACCTCAGGTTATATGTAAGAAACAAAAAAAAACAAAATTGCAGATAGGGCCCTTTTCAATTAACACAGCAGTATAGTTTAGTAAAAAAAAGACTGGATGGCACTTGCAATAGCTTTTTTATCTTACATACATGAAGGCCTTATTGTGAAATAAATTAACCAATTGTTTATGATATACTAATATATTCTCGAGGCAAAAAAAATACAAGTGTCCGTTGATACAACCTAATATGTTTTATTTCTTTATTTTTGAAAATCCATTTTGTATTCAATATAAATGTTATATATAGAATTAACAATATTTGTTTATATTAGTACGATATCACCTTAAGCATTCTCATAATATTCTTACAACATTCCAAGTTAACTATTCATTATAAACATATAATATAATGAAGATTTATACCAAATATGTAATAAGTTTAATTTACAATATTGTGAAAACAATACGTTGTTGATATCGACACGATATGCATATTATATCATAAGTAGGTTTATTCTACAATATTGTGATCACAATATATTTTCAATATTATTTCAACATCCATACGATACAGTCATAATCAACATTTAATGTTCCTTACAATATTTTATTTGATATTCTGCAAATATTTAAATACTCGTTATATTTCTACTAGGGCATGGCATTTTCTATAAAAATTGTGTTGTCTATCTTTTTCTTTCTTTTTTCCTTTTTTTAATTTTTTAAGTTTTTCTTACCTCATTTTCTATTGCGAGCCTTTCTAGTACCTCTTGTGAAATAATTATATACAGCTGAGTTGCCTGCAATGTCCATGGTTTTTCTTCTTGGATATTAGAACTAACTTGATCATCTTGGATAGCACTACTATTACCATCCGTTGAAGTTCCTAAAAAGTCCATGGTTTGCTTTTCTTGCGCATGACTTTGGTATGACTTGTTTATATCTCTCGTTGATATTTCCTCCAACTTGTTAAAGCATTAGCGTACTTGTCATCAGTAACAACATTCCTGTTAAATGGGTAATCAACTGCTTTTAAAAATTCATTTCTAATTATTTTAGGATCTAATTCTACCCAAGATTTTTCTAAGGAATTCAAGAAATACTTTTTTGGGAATTTTTAAACCAATATTGTTTCTTTGCTAGGTCACAAATTGGAAATTCCACTTAGTTTTTATAGATTTAATACAAAGAAGATTGTTGTAAAATATGCCTCTTGTGTGGATGCAATTTGAGGATGACAACACCATTGGCATAACCTAATTCAATAATAAAAACATTAATGTGCGTACTATGACCTATGACCGCTTCCATCCCTGAAACAGAAAGATTGTGTCTTTTTTTTAAATACAATATCCATTTGTTTCAGAAAATTTTTGAATAGCGTTCTCAGTTTATGTTTAGTGGCATATTCCGCAACAATGTTAAATACTATTAGTTCTGGATTCGGCCTGGGACCCTTTTTAGATGGAGGTAAAACCACGAAAACAACTGAAATTGTTGAATAAGCCTTGATAAACCTCTATCACGGAAAGTGAAACGTCTGTAATTTTAACAATTTGAGTTGTTTTCGTGCTATGACCTCCACCTAGAAGGGGAGAAACTCCAAAACACCACTGTCTCATTGTCTTAAGACATTCACCTAATCAAACCTCATCTTCACATGGACAACTGGCGCTCTTCCCTGAGTCTTGCTTTTCTGACTACGAACAACAGTAACATGATAAAACAATGTGGTTTGCCTTGTGTTCTCGGTAAACAAACAATGTGCCTCTTTTAATTTTTTAAACCAGTTGGTTTTTGTAAAGACCTTATATCACTTAATATCACACTGTCAAAATGATCAATAATCTAAAGAAAACAGTAATTTTCCAAAATATTTTTCCATACGACTATTGTTATTTTTGAAATGAATCGTGCTTAGAATTTATTAAGCAACTACATTTATATTTAAACCATAGACACAGGTAATAGTGAAATAGTAAATAAAAACAAAACACATTGTCTTCAACATAAATTTACTTTACAATTAAATATTTAATGATGCATTACAATAGATAAGATCAGTGGTGATTTATATAATTTGTACTTGATAAAAACTACTACGCAATTGTACTTATGTTTTACAATATTTAACTGGATTTAAATGCGTAACAATAAATTTGCTTACGATAAATAATTTTAGTATGTGTTGTGGTTTTGGGGAGGGAGGAGACTAATAAGGTAGGAATTTTATTAATTCCAATTTGAAACAACAAAACTAGATACACTAATATTAAATTATACTAAAACAGGTTTAATATACATTATGTTTCAAGTTTCGAAGTGCACTTATTTTGTATTTAATATAAATTTGGCCAAAATATTATTTCAAGAAATGTAAACCAAATCAATATCTTCATAAAATACCAAACAAAATATGGAATAATGAAAATTAATTTTTTTATATAAATCAAAAATTTAATAACGCAAAGACTTACACTGATGTAAATACCAAAAATTTTGCCATACTAATATTTTTGACAAGATGCAAATTTAAAATAATTTTTTTAACAACTAATAATAATAGACAATGAACTAATATTCCTTAATTTTTTGTATCACCATGATCAAAACAATTTTTGTTCTTGCAATGAAAAACGTCTTGGAAAACAAAATAAAGACAGACTTAAACTCAAAACACAATTAAAATGAAAAACAAATAAAAAATTTTCTAATATAAAAAATTTCTATTCATTGTATCTCCACTTCTTGACAATTACACCTCAATTTTTTTGAATAGCAAGGAGTCCCTACGATACTTCGTTGGAAAGGGTTTGGAAAACAGCATTCAACACACTTTACTCCAAGTTCGATTAGGTTCACACTCAACGCTGTAACAAAAAAATACATTATTTTACATTAATTTAAGACAAACAAATTCTAATTAAATTTTGATTAAAATAATAATTGACATGTTTGAACATTTTTAGTTTTGTAGAAATTAAGTTTTTGTGGAGGGGCGGGGAGATAAAACTTTTAATAATATAATAATTTTCTTTAAAACTAGTAATAAATAAATAATTGGAACCATTAAAAATTAAGAACAATGATAATATACTTAATACCATCACCTTAGCATCTAATTTTTTTCACCATAATTTTTCCACACATTAGCTTCAAATTGTCAACCTTTATCAATGCATTTGCCATAAATAAAGTTGCTTATTCTCCAAATAATTGTAATTATGCGAACTGGCAAGGTATGGCGGTAGTTAAAAAATAAAGCGGCCATGTTCATAAACATTATTGTCTACTATATAGCGTTTTTTTTTGTTTTTTTTTTGTAAATATTGAAAAGAGAAAATCTCTCAAAGTCAGGTTGATAGATTTAGCAGTTCCTTATTATGAATACACCCCGCAGGTTATTATTCAAACGGCTGAGCATAGGTACACTATACTACTATCTTACCCTAATCACAGATAGAACGATACCATTCAATAGACCAGACATCACAGTCTATAATAAAACAAATAGAACTTTATTGTTAGTGGTTGTTATAGTATCTGACACCGACAATATTCTAGAAACCATCAATGAGAAACTGAGGAAATATTCTGAATTGGGTTTTGAGTAAAGAAGACTGTGGAATCTAAAGAGTGTCCAGGTTGTTCCTATTGTCTTACCGAATACAGGAATCATACCTCAAGAGCTACATTTAAATATAGCTACATTGAACCTACATTCTAGTATCTTTATGCAGTGTCAGAAATCTGTTATTCTGAGAACGTGTCACATAGTCCGGAAACACCTAAGTAACTATCACTGATGTACCTAGCAGAGTCGGTACATCATTATCCAGTTTAAACTGAGTTATAATAATAATAATAATAATCTTTTACCGGTAGAAGAATATTGAATTTTTTCACAGTATTTGGGGCATTGTTTCTTTTAGGCTACCTTTTAAAATAGACAATACTACCTCTAACTTTAGTTCTGCTTTCATGTTCTGGATATGTTTTTTTTTTAAAAACCACTCACAAGTAAATTCTGCAGTACTTGTTTGCACAGAGATCTTCAATTTTAATATTTCTTCTATTTAAACATAATACTATTTAAAAAACGGTAGCGCGTAGATACTTCTCTGCGAACCCGGTCGAGAACAGATCTACTTCAGGCAATCATAGCAATCTGGCTTACGCAAGCTCGTGATCCGTCCCACCCCCTGACATAGAAAAGTTTGTCCTAACCATATGCGGTTTAGCTAACGTGGAAGATTAAGGATAAAAACCCTCTAAACAACATGGCAAAGTTCAAAACACACGAAAAAATAACCCAGGTAGGTAGATCATTAAATAGTAAATCCACACTTTTAAGGGGTCTGCCCGAGGATTCTGGGTGAGCGAAAATTCTCAAAGAATATTTACACTAAGAAGTCGACTAAGAACAAAACTGTACTTGCTACATACAACATCCAAACTATGATGTCGACCAAAAAACTAGAAGAATTAAAAGAATAATTATTTCACATAAAATGGAGCATCTTAGTTGTGAGTAAGACAAGACTATCCAAGGAGAGATGCACAATATTAAAGACCGGACCTGCTGACTAAATCGCAACAAATAGGTTAACGAACAAACTAGACACGCAACACTGGTAATAAAAATAACAAACAAAAAGTTAGACAAGGAGCCACCATCTTTCAAAAACTGCTTACTCTTGGGTTGGAAGACGTCTTTAAAGCAATAAACTGCAACGAAAAAGAATTAAGATTGACGGATTCGTTGATCCGATGCAGACCATATTGTTCTATTTGGTCAAAACATAAATAAATTCCAAATAATTATGCTAAAATTAAAAGCAAAATCAGCCGAAATTTGGTTATAAATAAACCTTAATAAAACGAAACGTAAGTAAGCATAAGAGTAGGAAACGAAAAGGTAGAGAAAGAGAAGAATGTGCAAAGGGTAATAGAATAAAGAATGTTGGAAATAACTCTCAAGGATCGTGTTACAAAAAGAAAATTAGACAGAAAACTAAAATAAAAGATGTCAGAACACGTATAGGAAAATTGAAATGATGTTGAGTTGGACATGTTGCTCGACAGGACTATCATCAATGGACAAAACGTATAATACAGACCAACCAGATAGTATAAGCGGAACGTCGAAAGACTTCAAAGATGGTGGCTCGATGACATAAAAAACAGATCACGAAGAAATTCGCATAAGTTGGTACAAAAAAAAGGATGGAATAAACAATACTACTAATAATACGAGGTGTGGCAATAAAGAAACCGAATTGATTTTTTCCGCATTTCCAGCCACGTCGATGACAAAGAGGAGAGCACGGCATTTACTTGTGGACTCCCTTCTACCCTCACAAAAAGTTTCATGCATGCGTCGCAGTTAGTCTGGCCATAGTCGTTGTTAGAAGTGGATGGTCTATCTGAGCTCCGTCGGAATCATGTTACGTGCTAATGTAGAACAACGTGTTAACATCAAATTCTTCACAAAACTGGGAAAATCCGCTACAGAAACTTACAATTTATTGACACGCTAGTTTTCGAGTGGTTTAAGAAGTTTAAGGAGCGTAGGGAAGACGTCTGGAACAATCCAAAATCGGGCCGTTTTTCCACTACGAAAACTGCTGAGAATGTGGAGAAAGTCGGTAGAATTGTTTGACGAGACCGCCGCCTGAGCATTCGAGCAATTTCTGAACATACTAACATCAATAAACAATTTGTCAGACAGATTTTGCACAACAATCTAGATATGAAAAAAGTGTGTGCTAAAGTGGTGCAAAAACTTCTCACACCCGAGCAAAAGCTGAACATTATCCTGATGTCCTCCAAAACGTAATTATGTGTGATGAAACTTGGATTTTTCAATATGATCCAGAGACTAAGCGGCAATCCATGCAATGAAAGTGATCACAATCCCCTAGAGTAAAGAAAACGCGAATGAGCACGTCTACATTTAAAGAGAGCATGATTGTTTTTTTTATATCTACATTGACTGGGTGCCTGAAGGTCAGACTGTCAATCATGTACGACAAAGAAGACCAGACATGTGGAAGAATGCCTCATGGATTCTTCATCAGGACAACGCACTGGCACACGCCGCGCTATCTGCGAAGAAATATTTGGCGAAAAACAACATTCCAGTGATGGAACATCCACTGTACTCGCCGGACTTAGCACTGTGCAACTTTTTTCTCTTCCCGAAAGTCAAATCTGTGCTCAAAGGAACCACGTTCGAGTCCGTGGATGCAGTGACAAAAAAGCGACGCAATTGTTCAACAGTATAACACAAGAACACCTGCTACACTGTTTCCAACTACTTATCAAGGATTAGAGCATGAGTCCGGTTTCTTTATTGCCACACCTCGTATACTATATCCCTTACTTTGTATTCTTACGACAATTAATTTTCGTTAATAATGGAAAATTTCTTTATTTTTAAAGCCGAACAGCTGCAACACTAAACAGCAAACCAAGGTTAGCTCTTTCACGATAAGAACATTAAGAACAAGTTCTTGACAACTTTCATTGGCAAATTTTCTACCCATGTTTGGATTTAAAAGCTCAATAAACTAATTAAATAATATTATACAAATTACTTTAATACCTATAATTTTTTTGAATGAATTGGCCAAGAAATGATGGCATCGCTTAGTAGTGATATTGTTTATTCTGTCAAACACTTATTAGTTACAATGAAGGAATGTTGGCGACGCGCCATCTAACAGTACTTTAAACTAGTAGTAGATACTGTGTAATAGAAATGAAGACAATATGTACAATTTGTTTCAGTGTAGTGAAATTAATGTTGAAATTCTGTGCACACTATCAACAACAATCACAAAAGTACTAATTATTACCTAAATTATCAGTCAATTAATTGAACCACAAACATACGTATTTTCACCAACAATTCTTTGCGATTAATAACAATACTGCCTTTGCTCTACTTCTGTACTATTCGTCATAGACAAATATAAGAAGTGTTACACGCGTAACTATTTTTTTAACTTGCAAAATTCTTTGTATTCCACGTTCTTAATTTTAAAAACCGTAATAGCTACGATTCTTTGTTTAGTTGCGACATAATCATTATTTTATAAATATATGTATACTTCAGTTCCTGTTTGTGACGAATATTTTATTTTCTTATTAGTTACTTAGAACCCACGTTTGCAAATAAAAATTTTTTCTAAAACGTTTGAAGACTATATTAATATTCCACGGTGTAACATTATGTAAAAATGTATACAAAAATATATGAAGTACAATTTAGATCAATACACATTTTTATCTGGCAGAAGTCGATGTTCAGCTAAACCTGCTGCTTTATAGAAATACCTGAACAAACGCTATCCTCTGATTTATGATAGAATATTTTTAACCAAGCCTGGGACATTTGAAATTAATATACATGTCACAAACAGTACGTTTTCAGGTACAATATTTTGCCCCTTCAATTCTTACACATACATAACATAATACGTATCCTATTCAAAATATTACGTTGATTCATATAGAAGGTTGCCGCATTGCGAAGTAACAATAGTTGGGTGATGAACCGATTGTTATTATTATTAGATATTGTTTTTACATCTGTTTCTAAATCCGGCTTGTAATTTTTTATGTCGGTACGTGTAATTTTCTTAATATGAAATGCTGACCCCAAAACTTCTTGAGATTTCATTAATGTTTTGGTAAACGAATGGAAATGGAGAAAATAAGATTTATTATGTTATATTTCTAAGCAATTTCAGATTTCGTATCACAGTATGAATTCTCATTAGGTAATTTCTGAAGGAATTATGGGTAACTGCAGGGTGTGCTTATGGCACGGTAGCGTTTCACGGCGTGTGTCCGAATTTATCCATCTCTAGCGGTAGATCTCGGTATTAGTCTCGGTCCACGCTACAGTGCCATCTTCATTAATCTTCGCCTAAATTTATTGTCTTATTTCCCATTGTCATTTTTCATTTACCTTTATACATCTTCATTTTAAATTGTACATGCAAGTATAAAATTACTTAAGTGTGTTACAAAGAACTTTATTAAAATGCACGGATTTATGTAGATTAATGATACGAAACCTTAATCTAAGTGTGCTGTGTTTCGTAGTTTTTTTTCTTTGAAACTTGTGTTGTTGTTGTTGTTTTATCTACGCTATTAATTTTTTATCTAAAACTAGACAATGTCTTTGTATCAATACAATTAAGATTTATAAAATAGACGTTGTGTCAAAGAGCCAGAAAAATTGTCTCCGACAAGTTTTAAACAATAATCTTCATTATGAATTTATTTTTTATTAAACAAACTGTATTATATTATGCAATTTATTTTGGTTTTTAGTTTGATAACAAAAATTTATTCTTAAATTGGTATTAATGTTGAAATTCTAAAAATCAAAAAACTTGATTCTTAAATTCTAAAATTACAAACAATTCATCGCCCGCATATTTTTATAATGAAAATTTTTAGATATTTATTAAAATTGTAGTAAATAACCTAAAACTACACACTTGTCTTATTATTTTAAAGTCATTTTAAATTTGAAAAATTTCCTACACAGAAATAGTTATTTGTTATACAAGACGAATCGATAATGAAATTTTACCGTCGTGTGTAACATTGTATTTTTTTTATTACGAAGGTTAAAGAAAAACCGAGAGAAAAACTCAATAATTTTGCAGGCAGAAATAAGAAAAGCAGTCAAAAATTAAATTGCAGTTAGTTCGTTCTGTATGTTGCTATAGTTATACCAAATAAATAATTGTTTGACATCAATTTTTCAATTTTGATCCGTATGAATCTCAAGATATCAAGAATGTGTGAAAACGAGGTAGAGCAGGAAAACATTCCGGTATGTGTAAAGAAAGAAGCGTTAGAGGCAGTAGCTAAATTATTGCCTCAAAAATCGCGATTAATATATGAAAAAGAGTACACGTTTTCAAAGGTGGAAAATGGCAAAGAAGATTAATAGTTTAAGTGAAACGATACTTCTGGCATATTTTTCTGAAAAAGCAAAGAAGGTGAAGCCATCAACATTATGGTCTTATTATTCGATGCTGAAGTCTACAATTTTGGTCAACGAAAATTGTGACATTTTAAAATAAGTAACGTCAAATTTAATGTATAATTTTTTTTGCTAATACGAATTGTTGTTTACAGATACAGTAAACTAATTGCATTATTGAAGAAACTATGTGATGGTTATAAACCTAAGAAATCGAACATTTTTGAACCTGATGATATCATTCGATTTATAAAAGAAGCTCCCGATGATGTTTATGAAGGTTGTGGCGGTAATGGGTTTATATGGGGCATGCCGGTCCGATGAATTGTATAAATTAGAGATGTCTAATATTGATGATAGAACATCAGTAATGATCGTTCAACTGATTGATACTAAAACCAAAAAAGATCGGTCCTTCTGTATAACTGACCAGGAAGTGGGTGTTTTGGACATCATAAGAAAATATGTCGGCTTACGTCCTAAACTCGTTCCTCATAATAAGTTTTTTATTAACTATAGATAAAAAAAGTGTACTATCCAGCTTGTAGGCATAAACACTTTATATAAAGTCCCAAAAAAAATTGCCGATTTTCTAAATTTACCGGATTCAGAAAAATACAATGGTCATTGTTTTAGACGATCTGCAGCCACAATGATGGCAAACTCAGGGACTGACATGGTGACAATAATGTAAGGGGATGGAAGTCATCATCAGTAGCTGAAACTTAAATAGAAGATTCAGTACGAAGTAAAATTGAAGTTTCAAAGAAGATACTACTTGGGTCAACGAGTGGGATCGTTAGTAATACTACATCTTCTGTATGCCCGTCTGTTCACCATTCTAAACACCGTTCTGTTCCGGACATCCATGTTTCGGGAAATGTAATTGTACGATCCAAGTTATTATCAATAAAAGCACTACAGATAATTAAGTTATACCTAATAATAATTATTTCAAATAAAAATAGATACCTACTTAATTAAAGTATTTTATCTATCCTTGCTGTTAAAGTTCCATTTTATCTACCCTTACGGTTAAAATGGTACTTTAATCTGGTGTTTTGAGTTGAATAAAGTATACTTTAACCTTCGCAATAAAAAAATAGAATTTTTCTTATTGAAGTTTTAACTATTTTATCATTATCACTTTAATAATCTTAGTATTATTTTAATGTAAACACACATTAAACTAATTACGGTTTTTAAAATCCAAAGAAATTTGCTAATTTGTCTCACCGAACTTGATTAACTTTAATCGCAGGTTAAAAACATTTATCCCTTGTGGTTTGGTTCCAGAAATTAATTGTATGGGATCTCAGTTTTTGAAAGACATGGTTTTTTTACTGGTGAAGCAGGTGAACGTGAAACAACGGCAATAACTTGTTTACGTAATTTTATTCTCGCGTGTGAAGTTTGCCCAGTCTTGCTACAAAGCTCGTTTTTGCTCATTTCAAAAGAGGGATGGGGAATTAGTCCTAATACAATAGGATAAGCATTGTAGTTTGCCTTAAACATAGTCAACAATTTCAAAATTACTTTTTTCGCATTACATTAGAGTATGAGTGTAACCAAAGGGAAAACACAAAAAAACTGCACCAAAAAACTATACTCGGAATAGCTTAGCTATTGAAACACGTGTCCGAGTATAGTTTTCTGTTGTTTTCCATTTTAATACAGATAGACGCTGTAGTTTAGAGTGATTGGAGTTGGAGTAAAAAAACAAAGAAAGGCAATGAAACTGTGCCTGAAAACATCTTTATTTCTGTAGTCAAAAAATCAATGAGAGTTTAAATTTTCGATTTAAATCTGTATGTCCATCCGCATCAGAGTAACTGAAAACTTTGAACCCCTTGGTTTTCCAATTACTGAAGAAGCTTACAGTAACAGTTTTGGAATAACTAGATTTCCTCATGTGTCATTTTAAAAAACTGTCTTTTTATTCCAAAATTAACCTACTCTCTTACAACTTGCACTATTTGGAAATTTCAGTTTTTATTAAACAAGATTGGCTCTCGTCTCGTTCATGTTTAGAATCTATTTTATATTTGTTTAAATAATTTTTAATGGTTACAGTATCTTCTCCAATTTCAAAAGGTGGGCTTGGAATTTGTAAGCCTTTCCCTTCCTGCCTTTTTAGTTCTATTTTAGGTGTTAATGATCTTGTATCTTGTATTAGCCAAAGCCTTAGCTATTTGGTCAACACCAAATTTTGAAAAACACAAAACATAAAAATTACTGCGACATCGCTTCATTTTAATAATCTTAATTTTAATTCCTAAATAATAAATTACCAGTGGGACATAGGAAAAATACACACAAAATCGGTTTTTGTTAATATTATTTCCAGCACTTCTTTTTCCAAATTTATGCTCCGAATGACATACCTGGTGTAATAATATTATAAAATATTTTTGTGAGATTAGAAGATAAGATTTTCAAATTTATTTAAAATCTATCGCTTATGCAACAAACACGTCGTTGCTTTACGCCGTTGTGTGCGATTTTATAATTAAATTTTATATATTTTTACAATTTAATGACAATTAGGAAAAAATTACGTGATTTGGTCCAAAGAGGAACTTTCTATTAGAGTTCCTGAAGCACTAATCCTCTGAACTCTTGAAAAAGACAAAACACATGGCAGTCGAAACGTTGACTGAAAAAAGTATAGTAAAAAGTAAAAAAAGGCCCAAATAATTGGGAAACTAGATATGCAAGTTATATTATAAAATATAGTAAATTATATTCAGATTTTCAACATCAGTTTTGTAATTTACAATGTTTTATAGATTTTTTTAATTGCGTCTTTTCTAGATTCTAATTTCATTGAATGTTTAGGTTGATTTATTGTTTATATAAACAATGTTTTGTTTGTGTCCTATATTACAATTCGTTAACGTCGTTAACCTCGACGCTTCATTGGTTCGAAATAGGGGTGGGGGCGTAGTTAACGATGAGAATCCACAACGGTGAAAGTTTGAAACCATGATCGCGATTCTATACTCTCCCTGATTTTCCTATTGAAAAAAAAAAGATTTGGCAGACTTGGAACCGTGTTTTAACCTAACACGACGGTGATGTTCCGAAATACGTGTACTAATAGAACGACCAATTTCACCTTTGTACATTAAACCACATACACAAGGAATACGATATACACCTTGAGAAGAGAAAGTCGGAAACTTATCCTTAGGGGAAAGTAAAACTTGTGAGATTTTGTTAGAAGATGTAAAAATAGGTTTAATGCCGTGTTTTTTAAGAAACTTGCCTATTCGATCAGAAACCTTGTGAATGTAAAGAAAAAAGGCTGGGATTGTTTCTGATGTGGTTATAAGAAACCTTTTTTAAACTTTGAGAGCGAGGATGGGGATTGCGTTTAATGACGTTTTGGATAACTTGTTTCCTATAACCGTTAGCAATAAGAGTATTAGTTAGGTGACGTAAATTCCAAATAAAGATTATCGTGTTGGCATAGAGAAAATGCTCGAAAAAACTAGAGATTTAACACCCGACCTTTTTTAAGCAGGATGATGGTGTTAAAAGCCATGTAAGTATCTGTCAGTATGAGTGAGTTTGCGATACACCAAATGACCTAATTCACCGTTGGGTTTCCGGGTGACAAGTACGTCAAGGGAAAAGAGACAATGACTTTCTTCAATTTCCATAGTGAACTTAATGTCAGTATGTTGATTATTGAAATCGTCAAGAAACGTATCTAAAAAAGGGCAACCATGTGGCCAAATAATGAAAGTATCATCAACATACCTAAACTATACTTTCGGTTTCAACGTCTATGTTTCCAAGGTAGTGGATTCAAAGGCTTCCATAAAAATGTTGGCAACAACAAAAGATAAAGGGGATTCCATAGCAACACCCGAAACTTGTTTGTAAAAGTTATTGCGGAATAAGTGGACGAAAGGCACTTTTGTATGAGCGGTATCAATCCTACATCTTTACCATGTTGAGATAATGTTTGTTCAACAATTGCAAGAGAATTTTTGGGTAGAAACTTTGTAAATAATGAAGTAACATCGAAACTAACAAGAAGATCATCAGGATTTATCTTCAAATTATCTAAATGTTGAATGAAATGGTGTGAGTTTAAAATGTGTGAAGTTGTTGTACATTCATGAAATTTAAAACTTGGACACCACAATTTCTGTAAACAAAAGTTTGCACATTGTGAAGCGGGCTTAAG